>VMBQ01002497.1:81328-132272 GCA_007657795.1 Dreissena rostriformis | reverse complement strand
AGAAATCATAATACTTTTAAATAGAAAAAAAAAACACTTCCATTCACAATGCAAGAAAAGCAACGAACAGTGTACACAATATACCGTTTCAATTAATGTGTGTTCAATAACCAAACGATTTCCTTATTCAATACACTCTTTTGAATCACAACCGTGAATATCGAATGATTTGTTTGCAGGTTTCCGTTTCCGACCTTGTTGCGTTGGTGATTTTCCAAAGCTGGCAGACAACGCTATTGATTCAAAGTCGCCTGCAATATTGCATAAGCAGTTGTGTGTCGTTCGCCTCAACATATGCAGGAAGTTATTGTTTGTCTTCAGAAAAAAAAAGAAGAAAAAAAAAAACACTCCCTCAAAGTTATTGACATCGGTTTGAGTCACAATTATTTTAAGACAATCTCCACAATTTAACATATGAAAGAATAAAAATGAACCATTTAAGCTTATGCTCTATAACAAATAAATTAACAAACACAGATCACATGTGGCAGTTTTCATGTTAAAATGGTCACTGTAGTTTAAGTAGTCAGAGCTAGTTCTCGGTAATAATTATTTTAGTGCAAAGTAGTCCCCATTGATAGTAGTCTTCATTAGTTCTTTGTAAAAGTCTGAAGTTGTGATGTTAAGTCGGAAATGACATTCGGAAATGACCAATTTCGGATTAAAAATGTATAAATAATCGTTGGTACTTGAATTCGTGGCTTAGATTTCACGGGGGGGGGGGGAATTTGTTCGCCCCCGTTTTTTCATGGGAGGGTTTTTGTCCGTTCATGGGAGGGTTTTTGTCCGGCCCCTATAAAACTGACGGGAAGGTTTTTGTCCGGGAGGGTTTTGTCCGGCATTCAAGTTTTAACACGTGCTTGGTATTCCTATGCAGTCCATAGTCCTAGTAGCCTGAATTAGTTATGTAGTTATGTGTTAACAATCATAAGAAGTCCTGTTGTAATTCATAATTTAGAATTCTTATTAAGTCATTGATATTTTTGGTTACTCATTAAAGATTGAATTCTAAAGCATTTACATGTTATTGAAGTCTCAAGTAGTCATGTTTAGTCTGGAGTTGTTTTCATAGTGCTTAATATAACATTGCGTCTATAGTCTTAAGCTTGCATTTGTTGATCATAGCAGTCCGTATTACTTGTAGTCTTAAGTAGACTTTTGTCTGTATTTTTTAGGCCCATTATATAGACTATGGATCCATTCAATATACATATAACATCCTCTATAGAGTGGATCAAGACAAATGGCAAATGGCGTTCGCGGTGGATGAGGGATCGTTATACGACGAATTGTAACTCGATTGATAAATGACAATGAAACAAGGACTAGTCACGTGATAGGTAATAATACACGTAATTCTAAAATGAAACTAATTTAAATGGCATTTATGTTATACTATCATAATGAAAAAATTACTGTGACAATAAGCATTTCACGTTTTTTACTCACCAAGCTCATGCATATGTTGATGCATATTCCACAAATCACAGTTGGTTTTGATAATAATACGAACAATGTATTGAACGAGGTTACGTAATAAATCTGCTGGTCTTTATAGTGTTTTTTCTGCCGCACAAATGCTGTGCAAATATCGATGTAAGTGCACAGACGTATCGAAACACATATACAGGAAGATAAATCCATTTTTATTGTAGACGCTATCTAAATTCGATAGTAAACAAATAGACTTAGATTTATTCACATATCGCTCCCTTTTTCTACTTTTCTTTTTTTTACAACCTTAGTAATAACTGATTCGTTCCTTATTCTTCTTGCTCTTATTGTATTATAAACATAAAAAGACGCCACTTTAAATCCTCTTAAGCAGTTAAAACACATCGCATATCCCTTGTATTCAAATGTAACTTCCGGTGCAATGTTTAAACTCGCGTTATTTATGGATGTGCATTTAAACGTGACCATATGATGATTCACCACTAGTGCATGTAAACTCATCAAACACAACCGCATTATGTCAATACATATTTGAAACCAACAATTTCAGAACTTAAAGTTTTTTTTTTTTACATTCTGAAGTGATTAAGCATTTTACAGCAAATAAAGAAACGAACATAAAAAATGAAATCGTATTTTTGAATCAAATTAACAGAGTTAAATGTAATAAATCATAAGTTTTCGAGTATTCTGATGAGTTTTAAATCGTGTATGAAATCCAGGTTTAATCCTAAAAGTCATAGTTTATCACTACGTACTGCGACCCGAGGCTTTTCTTTAAGATGACCCGGCTTGTTTAACCTTAATATCATCGAGTTAATGTTAATAATAGCGAACTTGTATCACTTTCTTTGATAAGGCATGCTTGTTTATGCGTTAACCTTGTTTGAATTACCAAGTCTTATTTAAACTCAACTATGTTTGATATTGTTATTAAATATATATTTTTCATGAATGAATTGCAGTTTTGTTTGAAGTCATCTGTGTTTGACATTGTTTTGAAAAAAGCATTTTCTTGTGTGAATTTGCAGTTTTATTAGAACACACCCATGTCTAATATTGATATTTAATACATGTTTATTGTTTTCGATTACCCTTTGATGACGATTTCACAACGATATTTCTGAGTTGTGATGACCACTTTTTTAACCATGAACGCGTTCGTACCACTGGTTTAACGAGCATGCATCAGAACTGTAATGAAAGATTATGCAAACATTATTTCAATTAAAAATTGATGTGACAACTAATTTTGCTATTGAAATACGAATAATCTTATATCAATTGTTATACTGAGCTTACACGTAATATTCCCTGACCACGTACTTTGTCGTTAAAACATAACTTTTTCACACTTTCAAAATAACTACTCTACACTTTCTGCAAATCATTTTGAAATAAGTGTTATAGACCTTATATCAATTATTGTGATGATCTGACACAAAATTGTCTCAATTTGAGCACGTAATTTGTCGTTACAACATAACAATTTCGCACTTCCAACATAACCATTTCACACTTTTAACATAAAAGTAATTTGGTATAGTGGGCTTAAGATGATCTTGTTATTATAAATATTAAAAGCATAATAGCCGATTGCCACCCTGTCGCATACATACTTTGTAAAATGCGTTTATTTTCTGTTTACCCACCACTACCATGTATTATTTTGAATAGTATGTACATAAGTTATTACTGTATTATCACTTTCTTTTTTTCACATGACCTTTTGATATGTGTTTTATAACATGGTTGAGACTGACGATGCACTATGTACAAGTCGATATAAATTTCTGTTCTGTTCTGTCCTATTATAGACTTAAGATTATCGAGAAACGAGGCAACGTTTCAGAAGAATATTAGGTACAATAAAGCACTCTGTCCGAATAACTAGAGTTAAGCTTTGTATAGTTCAAAACATACAGATGTATACATGATGGTTATATTATGGTATCAAGATGGCAATGTGAAATATTACAATACAATCGTATTTATGTGAACAGACAAGAGAACAGTCCAGTATAGTAGACTTAGTAAAACACATATAAAAACTTGAAGTCTCTGCATGTTTAATTTAATTTATATACTTTTATGCATTCAATGAATGTATTTAAGAATCTTTCGACGACATGGCCCCTTGAAGTGCTTCTTAAACGGGTCCTGCTTTCGACTGTAACTATCCGATGTTAAAACCATAAACATGAACGTAAATCTTTTATACATACTAACAAACTTAATACCTCACGCCACATATTACAAGAAAAAAGATATTTTTGTTGTTCAATCCAAACAATTTCTATTTCAACGCACTACTTTGTCAGTAAATTCGAATGATTTGTTTGCCGGTTTCCGTTTTCGATCTTTGTGCTTTGGTGATTTTCCAGTGATAGCAGACGAATCTTTTGATTCGAAATCGTCTGCAATATTTAATACGCAATTGCCTGTTGTGTGCTGAAACATATGCAGAAAGTTATTGTTTGACTTCGGCAAACAAAAATAAATCCCCCCCCCCCAAAAAAAAAAATGACATCGGTTTACGTCATTGTTCCTTTTCTCCCCAATCCAAATTATGAAAGAATTGCAATAATCCATTTTAACGTTATGATCTATAATGCTTTTTGACTTTCTTTTATGCTTTTTTTGATAATAACACGCACAATGTATTGAAAGGCATTAACGTATTAATCCTCCTGGTTTTCATTTAGTCTTTATCGTGTATTTTCTGTCGCACACATGCTTTGCAAATATCGCTTTAAGTGTGCAGACGTATTGAAACACATCGACTGGAAGATACAGCCATTTATTTTATTGTATTTAAGTTCTAAAGTAAACTGAGATTAAATCACAAGCACATCTCGTATTTTGCCTTATTCCTCTTTCACAATCTTTCTTTATAACTGTTAGACGTTATTCGTTCATTTCCTGTCTTTGCTGTCCTCTTATTTTCTGAGTTTATTGTTATTCATTTTTATCGTTCACTATTTATCATTCATTCTTCTTATACTTTTTCTTTATCGTCTTCTTTGGTTGTTGCGCAAGTAATGTTAAATACACTTTTCAACTTTCTTATATGTTTTTTTTTTTTTTTTTAATTATTTTCTTATACTACCTTGTGACTCTAACGTTTGCTTGCTATTTCCTCACATTTAAGTGTCCACGTTCATAACTGAAAATATAAACTTTCTCCAAAATAAAAAGACGCCACTTTTAATCCTCTTATAAAGCAGATAAAACACATCGCTTTTCCCGTTAATTCAAATGTAACTTACGTTGCAATGTTTAAACTCGCATTTATGGATGTGCATTTAAAAGTGGTACGTTGATGACTCAGCAATACTCACGTCAACGCATACAACACAACAGCAAAAAGGGGGTTTAATACATTTGCGTAAAGCGTCGTCCCAGATTAGCCTCTGAAGTCCACACAGGCTAATCAGGGACGACATTTTCCGCCGAAACTGGATTTTCGTCAAGAAGAGTCTTCCTGTTAACGAAAAATACAATAAAAGCAGAAAGTGTCGTCCCTGATTAATCTGGAACGACACTTTACGCAAATGCATTAAACCCCATTTTCACAGAGCGAGGCTCATATATAAATTTAACAATTTAAGAGCTTGAAGTTTTATATGGTTTCACATTCATAAAGTGGTTAATAATTTTACAGCAAATAAAGCAACGAACACCACAAATAACGAAATCGTATTTTAAAATCGAATGCACGCAGTAAAATGGATAAATCTTACGTATTCGATTACCGAGTTAAGTTTCTTCTTTTATGTAAACAATTCTCATTAGTTTTATATCGTGCTTGAAATCCAGGTTTAATCTTAACGGTCATAGTTTATCACTTCGTAGTTTGACCCGTGGCTTTTCTTTAAGATGACCCGATTTAACCTTAATTTCATCTTATTAATGTTTAAAAAGCGAAATTGTATCTCTTTCTTTAATAAGGCAGACTCGGTGATAACTAAGCCTTGTGTGAATTTGCAGTATTATTTTTAAAACACTATTATGTTTGATATTGTTATTTAAGACTTTCGACTCTAACACCACCTTATGCATACGCGTTGACCTAACGGGCTTCACAATGATACGAAAAATAGACTTAAAAGCATGTGTTAGGCAGCATCTTATTAGGGTGTCGTTTCTCAACTAGTCTTAGCGATTTTTCACAGTCAAAAGATACAACCTTTGAGATAAGGCCAAAAAAAAAAAATAGGTCCGTTTCCGGTCTCCTTGGGAAAAAAAAACAGGGTCGGTAGGTAGGGATTTTTTTTTTTTTTGTCTTTCTGGTACTAGAATGGAGAAATGAACCGAAAAAAAACGAAATAAAACGACCCCAATAAAAAGTTGAGGGTCGGCGCCGATTCTGGAGACACGGTCGGGTGACCGGAAACGGACCTATTTTTTTATTTGGCCTAAAAGGCAAATGCGCCGGGATGTCGATTCTCTGTTTAGTTATTTGAAAATAAATAAATTCAATTAGTTATCGATATACATATGTTTGATAAAACATATATGTATAATAATAAAAGCATAATTTTATTAATTGGAATATATTCGATTATTTCGCGTGTTTTGTCTGGTAATGACAAATAATATTTTTTAATATTTTTGAATTTCTTAACTTTCATGTTGAATGGTATACAAATAAATATTGACTTATTGTCAAGCCGTAACGAACACATTTGACCGATGTTTTACATTACTGCTAATGTAAACCATTTTACATATTTTTGTCTGCTAGTAACAGTAGACATGCCAAGTGATAATACACAAGTTCAACATAGTGGCCTACTAAAATAAACTTCCATCCGGTTACTAGACGTGGCAATATTTACAATCAAATTGTCTTAATTTAACAGTGCATGTTCATGAATTTTCGTTGCTTGAAGTACTCTTTAACGGGTGCTTGGTTGCGTCAGTGATTATTATTATTATTATTATTATAACTGATGGATAGCTTCAATAAAACAGAAGTTTCTACTTTCATAGAATTTCTTCTTTCCATTGGTTGTTCTGTAGAGTTGTTGTTCTTTTGAGATATTTGTAATTAGTATAATTATTTGTTCACATTCACTTAACAATAGACCGGTCGGATTCGAATTAACATTAGATACATTTGTATTTTCTTTGTTAGTGTTAACGTGTTAAAGGGACAACGTAAGGCTCAACGTGTTGTCTTTTCATTTCTTATTTACGGAGAAAACGAAAGTCTTCATACGAAATCATTGTTCTGTATTTTCTCTCCTGCTAATATGTCTAGAGTTTCCTTTTTCCTCTATAATTATATCTACCCCACATTTCCCCCAACATAGCGGAAGTTTAGTTAAGTCACTAATTGAATCCTTCAGGTAGCAATCACTGATGAGTGAAAAATAAAATATCATCATAAAAGCAAAATACTACAATAATAATGCTGAAATGATTATCATGAAAAGATGTATAAAACAGAAAGTACTACAACAGGATATCAAATGAAATGTATGAAAAAAACGAACTGTTGTAGTGTCACTAGTATTATATATATATATATACATACAGTTAAGCTCAAACAAAGCAAAAGCAAAAAGGCATCATAATCAAAACCTAACAAAGCAATGAAAGAAAACAAGATGCAAAATTCTCAGACTAAGCAAAAAGCAGAAAGGCAACACAATGAAAACATAACAGAACAAATAAAAAAAAATCAAAACATGCAAACAGTAAGCTCAACTTGACTGAAAGCATGATCTACAGGCACAGCCCACCCCGTCCCATGACGCAACCAAACTCCGGAACTGATTGTAGTTGCCTTCATCTCTGTAATGTTGTGGCATGGAGTTCCAGAGTCTGGCTGCTCCTGAGCGGAATGAGTTGAGCCCGTATTTAGTAGTTCTAACCTGTGGTACTTCAGCAGTGTTTGTATACCTAAAAGAGTAATTTATATTTGTTTAATATTACTCAAATCATGTAAGTAGGTAGGGCTTTTTTTATTATTAATTATCTTGAAGGTTTCTATAGCCATTGATCGCATACGTCTTATTTTAAGAGATGGAAGTTTAGATTTCTCTAGGAGAGTTTCATAATTATAATAATAATCATTATAAATAAAACGTAGTGCACGTTCTTGAATCTTTTCAATTTTCTTTGTGTTAACTTCTCCACAAAAATGCCATGTTAATGGACAATAATTAAAATTTGATAAAATAAAAGAGGAGTAAATATTAAGTTTACCTAATTTGCATAAATTGTTACCTATTCGCCTAAGTACGTTTAGTTGCCTAGATGCTTTTTTTTTACATTTATTTGAGATGTGAGAATTGAAATTCAATTGGAAATCTATTGTTACATCTAATAATCTCACTTCATCTTCACACTGAATATTAATGTTGTCCAAATCAAAAGATATATTAGTTTTATGAGTTTTATTTCCTATTTTAATAGCCAGGGTTTGCTTGGATTTTATTGTTCTCGAACCATTTAATAAGGTTATGCCTGTCTTTTTCTAGGTTTTCCTTTACTGTTTCTATGTTTGAGTTTGAGCAAGAAAGTGTATTATCATCAGCATAATTATATATATATTGCACTCAGTTACAAAATAAAAAATGTCATTAATAAATATATTAAAAAGTACAGACGGCTACCGCAAATTCGTGGCACAATCCTGGCTACGAAACGGTGCTTATTTTTCAGTTTGTGTTGCTAATTTTGCGCAGAATGGGTCTCAATGAGCAATCATGAATGGGTCAGTTGACAGAGAAATGTAAGTGAGTAATAATTTAAACATAATGAAATTGGTCACCTTGTTATGTCAATCTGAATCATTAACTCATATCATATGATCAAATATAATAAAATCATCGTCGTCGTCGTCGTCGTCATCATCATCATCATCATCATCATCATCATCATCATCATCATCATCATCATCATCATCATCATCATCATCAACGATTAACGATTAAAAGCAGAAGCAGCATCAAACATTAACATCATAATTATCATCACCTCAATCGATATAAATGTCACTTTAAATATGAAAATGCAAATTTGACAACAAAACATCATAAATGAGAAGAAGAAACCGACGAAGACGAGAATAAAAAGGACCTCAAAAGAACATGAAGAAGAAAAAGGATGAAGAACACAAAAAAGCTAAGAAATGCTTCATTTGACAGATGTAAAGACATGATGGCAGGTTTCCTTTATTACGTTATTAAATGGAATATGAAAAATGGACACATGCCAAACAAATAAATGTATGCCTATTTTGTTATATCGATGTATATGATGTTCATGTTATCGCAAGTGGACAATATATGGAATGAGTTGGAACACAAATTAATTTATAAAGTATGACATAAATAAGAGAATTAATTGGAAACAATAAGGGGATTAAGCTCTTTTAAGAAATGATAAACTAAGTAATAAATAGGGTTTCTTTTAAAACAACATTCCAGTTTGCGTACTTCGGGACTTAATTTTGTTTTAAAGGGGTATATTTACTGATAAGATATTGCATACATGCATGTGAATATAGAATTCTTTCAACTTTATAAGCTGTGTGTACTGTGATAATATAAGAAAATGTGTTGATTTAATTACGTTTTTACAGTTAAAGGCAACTATTTTGTATCAAACTTCAATTATCATTTTTATTAAAAAAATATTACAATCAATGAATGATTACATGTAATTTATACAATAAATATAATGTTATAATGAGTCTCGTCATAGTACAGCTAATCAGGTACGACACTTTCCGCCTAGACTGGATTTCCGTTTAGAACAGACTTTCATTACACGAAAAAAATCTATAAAAACGAACAGTGTCGTACCTGATAAGCCTGTGCGGTCTGCATATGGCTAATCTGGGACGACACTACGCACATGCATTAAGCCCAGTTGTCCCATAACGTGGCACAATGTTATTTTTCTGAGTATCATCCACATCGCTAAATGTAATCAACTTCTTAATCGCTGTTACGTATCACCTTTCAGTAAACCTGTTGAACCTTAATATCCCAGCAGAGGTCGCGAACACAGGTCAAGTTTATATTATTAAATGTTTGGCCAAACAACATAATCTGTTTGTATATTTCGGGATATTGGTCTATTTCTCAACAACTATTCAAATGCATTTCGAAAGGGTGCATTTGTCATTAGAATGTGCTCAAAAATACATGTTTTTAAATAACAAATAGAAATCTACTAAAGCTTCGTGTAAAATATTGATATGCTTAAAGTACTACAATTCGTTACTCGATAATTTTTTTAAGTTTTCAAAGCTTTTTGGTGTCTGTTTTTCGAAAAATTCGAAATTCAACATTAGCTTGTACGTTATATACGTAGATCAAATAATACCGTCGGTGTTATTATAAAATAATGTTATGTTTGTGAATGACCATAACGAATTGATACATACTTAAACATTAGTTGCGGGACCCTATCTCGTTTAAACGAACGATAACTCTGAGATTTGAGTTGAAGAAATATTTATTTAAATCTCGCCGTGATTCCTTTTTTGAAAACAACCAGATTCGTTATCTTATTTCATAGATTGAAATTATCATTTTGAAATAATTAGTGTTATAAAACCTTATATCAATTATTGTGATGAGCTAACAAGGAATTTTCCCTGACCACGTAATTTTTCGTTACAACATAACCATTTAACCCCTTTAACATAACTACTTCACACGTTATGTAGTATGGAATAGAGGGCTTAACATAATCTTGTTATTTTAAATATTAAAAGCATAATAGCCGATTGCCACCCTGTCGCATAAATACTTTGTAAAAATGCAATTTATTTATGTTTGCCCACCACTGTCATGAATTATCTTAAATAGTATGTACACTATTTATTATTGCATTATCACTTTATTTTTTCACATGATCGTTTGATATGTCTATTATAACATGGTTAAGACTGACGACGTACTATGCAAAATTCTTAATACATTTCTGTTCCGTTCGGTTCTATAATAGACTTAAGATTATCGAGAAACGAGCCAACGTTTTAGAAGAAGATTAAGTACAATAAATCACTGTCTCCATATATCTTGTGTTAAGTTATGCAAGTTAAATATAAAGATAAAAACATGATGGTTATATTATGGTAACAATATGTTGATTTGTTATAATACAACTCAATCTTATTTATTTGAACAGACAAGAAAAGAAACCCAGCATATATGACCGAGTGGTACCCTTTTTACGACATTGTCCTTAAAGTGCGTCTTAAACAGGTCCTTCTTTCTACTGTAACCAACCAATGTTCCAATCATGAACGTTAATCTTAGATACATACTAGCGAACTTAATACCTCCCGTCAAATATTGCAAGAAATCGACTCATTCATTCAATGTTGTTTGAAATCATAATACCTTTAAATAGAATATGTAAACAAAACTTCCATCCACAATGCAAGAAAAGCAACAGTGTGCACAAGATCCCTTTTCAATTAATGTTTGTTCAATATCTAAACGATTTCTTTATTCAAGACACTCTCTTGAAACAAACTCGTGAATTACGAATGATTTGTTTGCAGGTTTCCGTTTCCGACCTTTGTGCTTTGGTGATTTTCCAAAACTGGCAGACAACGCTATTGATTCAAAGTCGTCTGCAACATTGCATAAGCAGTTGTGTGTCGTTCGTTTCAACATATGCAGGAAGTTATTGTTTGTCTTCAGCAAACACAAAAACAAAACACTCCCTAAAAGTTATTGACATCGGTTTGCGTCACAATTATTTTCAGACATTCTCCACAATCCAACATATGGAAGAATGGAAATGATCCATTTAAGCTTATGCTCTATAACAAATAAATCAACAAACACAGATCACATGTGGCAGTTTTCATGTTAAAATGGTCACTGTAGTTTAAGTAGGCAGAGTTATTTCTCGGTATTAATTGTTTAGTGCAAAGAAGTCCCCATTGATAGTAGTCTTCATAAGTTCTTTGTAAAAGTCTGAAGTAGTGATGAAAAGTTTCAACACGTGCTTGGTATACCTATGCATACTGCAGTCCATAGTCCTAGTAGCCTGAATTAGTTATGTGTTGTTTTAGTTTTTGTTTTGTTTTTCAACATTTATATAGCGCCCTTTTCATACAGTATGTGCGTTCAGAGGCGCTTCACATTGTTTCCCTGATCACTGGGTCATAAGTCGCCCGTTAACATCTAGGGGCAGTATACAGCCACGGCACATTGGCTTATTTCCCTCACAGGTACTTATTTATACACCTGGTTGGAGAGGAGCAGATGTGGGATTAATTTCTTGCTCAGGAAAATTCCAGTGGTCAGGGCGGGATTCGAACCATGGAATTCTCGATCTCTAAGCCAGCGTCCTACCATTAGACCACTGCTCCAACATTGTTAACAATCATCAGAAGTCCTGTTGTTAATAGTTATTATTTATAATTTAGAAGTCTTATTAAGTCATTCATATTCTTGATTACTCAATATAGATTGAATTATTAAGCAGCTACATGTTATTGAAGTCTCATGTAGTCATGTAAAGTCTGGAGGTGTTTTCATAGTGCTTAATATTACATTGCGTCTATAGTCGTAAGCTTGCATTTATGGTCTTATCAGTCCGTATTGCTTGAAGTCTTAAGTAGACTTTTGTCAATAATTTTATGCCCGTTATATAGCCTATGGATATACATATAGCATCTCCTATAGAGTGGATTAAGACACATGACAAATGACGTTCGCGGTGGATGAGGGATCGTTATACGACGAATTGTAACTCGATTGACAAATGACAATAACACAAGGACTAGTCACGTGATAGGTAATAATATACGTTATCCTACAATGAAACTAATTTAAGTGACATTTATGTAATACTATCATAATGATAAAAGTACTTTGGCAATCAGCATCTCACGTTTTGTACTCACCAATTTGATGCAAATGTTAATACATATTCCATAATTCACTGCTCGTTGTGATAACAGCACGCACAATGTATAAAACGAGTTAACGTATTAATCATCCTGGGTTTCATTCAGTCTTTATCGCGTATTTTCTGTCGCACAAATGCTGTGCAAATATCGACTTAAGTGCGCAGACGTATTACATCACATCAACAGGAAGATAAAGCCATATTTCTTATTGTGTCTAGGTTCTATAGTAAACAAATAAACTGAGATCAAATCACAAACACATTTCGCTTTCTTTTTCGTAATTCCTTCTTTAACAATCTCTATTTATAACTGTAATTCTTTATTTTTTCATTTCTTGCGGTTCTCTTACTTTCTTATCATATTCTTCTTCATTTTCCTAGTTTTACTATTTTTATTCCTTCTTCTTAAATTAAAAAAAAAAATCTTCTTTTTATGTTTTGGCGCGAATTATTTTTAATAAACTTTTCTACTTTCTTATAAGCTTTTTTATTTTTTTTTACTGCCTTGTAATTCTAGCGTTCTCTCATTAAAGTAGTCGCGTTACTAATTGAAAATATCAATTTTCTCCAACATAAAAAACACTAAAAGACCCCACTGTAAATCTTTTTAAGCAGATCACAACACATCGCATATCCAGTTAATTCAAATGTAACTTCCGGTGCAATGTTTTACGTCGCGTTATTTGTGGATGTGTATTTAAACGTGCCTCTAAAATGACTCGGCCATACTGCATGTTAACTCATAAGACACAACAGCCTTATGTAAATACATGTATAAATCCAATAATTTTAGAGCTTAAAGTTTTACTTGTTTTTACTTTCATAAAGTGATTACGCATTTTACAGCAAATAAAGCAACGAACAGCACAAATAACGAAATCGTGTTTTAAAATCGAATGAACGGAGTTAAATGGGATAAATCTTAAGTTTTCGAGTATCTAGTTTTGTTTCTCCGCGTCTTTAAACTAGTCTGATGAGTTTTAAATCGTGCATGACATCCGGATTTGATCTTAAAAGTCATAGTTTATCACTTCGTAGTGCGACCCGAGGCTTTACTTTAAGATGACCAATTTGTTTAACCTTAATTTCATCGAATTCATGTTTATGATAGCGAAATTATATTTCTTTATTTGATAAGGCAGGCTTGGTGATGAGTAAACCTTGTGTGAATTTGCAGTTTTATGTAAACACAGATATGTTTGATAGTGTTATAAAATACATTATTTCCGATTAACCTTTGGTTATCCACGATTTAACAACGATATTTCTGAGTTCTGATGCGCAGTATTTAAACCACGAATGCGTTCATGCGAATGAGCTAACGACCACGCTTCCGAACTAAAAAGAAAGATTATGCACTATTCAATTCAATTATAACATGATCTGGCACATAGGTGTGCTAATGCAATGCGAATAATGTTTAACTATGAAGCGCGCTGGGTCTGCATTTATTTTGTGTTGTGCGACAGAACGATGACGATACCATTACAGTACAATGAAGATTTCTCGACACTATTATAACGATAACGCAAAAGTATGATAACGCGACAGAATATTTATAAGTAAAAGTGATGTTTTAGTAGGAGCAGAAGTAGTTATAGACGTCGTAGCAGCGACGACAACAGCAGCAATAGGAGAAGTAGCTGTTTTTTTTTCTGTAGTACCTGAGAAGTACTTCAATATCTCTCAGCTCAAAATGTGTGAGGTGGATTTCTTAGAAATTACCGCAGACACAGCAACACTGTCCAAAGCACGTTACAAAGTATATCTGTTCTGAGAGAAAGTGATCGAAATCGCCTAAAAGGCATATCTGATTAGCTATACAATGTAGATATTCGCCAGAACTACACAAGCGCCGTATCTGATATCTCATGCAATTTACTGATAACGACTTCAGATTCCCATAGAATTTGTTCTACCTAGCTCTACTTCGTTTTTACATATTAATCATTATATAGGTTTAATAATACGCATAATACAATGTGTTTGCCAAACGTTCGTATGACAGTTAGCTTATCGGATTATTCAATTATTGTTAATATTTGAATTAGTGAGGCGGGTTAAATGAAATTCGCTGTAATTACATCAAAAGACCATTTATACAAGGAAATCACGAATGGTTATTGCTTTTGGTTTGCTTCATTAACAACTGGGCAGATGAAAATGAGCTCTCTTTTCAATTTGTTTACATATAAAAGTTCTTGTTATACCAAGTAGACTCGTTTTAGGTTTTGTTGAAATCTGCACTATAATAGTTTCCTGGAAAAAGTTCGCGATAGTCTGCATTAAACACACTGGTCAATGAAACAAAAAAACATTCACTCGTCATAATTGTCTAGTCGTAAAACGTTCAGAGACCGAAAACGAATTAAAATGTCCTTTTTGTTTTTATAGAGAACCTATCTAGATAAACCCTTAAGGATGTACGATCGTTTCCACTTTACAGTACATTTAATACTGGATCTTGATCTGGATATATACGTCGCAATACCTTTCGGCGTCGGCGCAATAGTAGAGAGGGTGGTTAGTTTGGCGTAAAAGCTTAGGCCACTAAATATAACTCATGGTAGCCCATGGCCCAGAAAGGTAGAACAATGTCAAAAGCAGATCATCTATAAAAGAAAACAGGCAATTGGAAATTCGGATCCTGTTCTTGAAAAAATACTCTATGAAAAGTTGGTACCTTCGCCTTTTAAAATTATCAGCATTATTATTTTACCAAAATGAAAATTAGGGCCTTGTCCTATTCAAATAGAACACTGACCAAAATAGATAAAATGTTACACTTCAAACATAATAAAATGATAGCGATAGAAGATATGACGTTATCCTTGAAAAATATTAATGACTAAGTTAATGGAATTAACTCAAGCACTGAATATGGTGGAATCAGTGTAACGCCATTAAGAAACAATTCAGGAATTGTTTTGCAGACATGTTTGTACAAATTTATCATCGTTGGCTGAACTGTTGCCAACGAAGAAAATGTGAAAAGTTCATACTTAACCGTCAATATGGGCAAAATATGTGATATCTTTACAATACAGAAAGCTTCAAACTTCATATTTTGTCAAACGTTGTCTTTAAAAAAATAACTTACCTCTATACACTGTACGTAATTCCACATTTTATGAATTTGACAAACAACTTTTAATATAAAATATTGAATATACATTAAAACATATCTAAAACATATTTCCTGAATATTTTGGAAAGTTCAACAAACTATAGTTTCAATCCAGTAACACTATGGAACTATTTATTATTTAAATACATATTTATTGTATATTCCCTGTTAACTCTGGTGGACTATTTAACTCCATAAACACATCGTATATTTTGCATAGTTTGTCTTCTGCTAGTAACAATAGACACTCTCAGGAAGTGATAATAAACAAGTAATGTAGAGTTGCTTACTGACCTAAACTTCCGTCAAGTGAACAGAGCTGACAATATTCCCAATCAATGTGTTTCTTCGTTTTTCAGACTATATGCACTATCACTATCTTCATTCTTGGTACATAGTGTAATATTTGAGCCTCGCTCTGGAAAAAAAACGGGTCTTAATACATGTGCGTAAAGTGTCGTCCAAGATTAGCCTGTGCAGTCGGCGAATGCTAATCAGGGGCGAACCTTTTCGCTTTCATTGTATTTCTCGTTTGAAGGAGGTCTCATTTTAGCGAAAATACAGTTTAGGCAGAAAGTTTTTACCCTGATTAGCCTGTGCGGACTGCACAGGCGTATCTGGGACGAAACTTTACGCACATGCATTAAACCCCATTTCTTTCAGAGCAGGGCTCGTTTTTAGTACTAGACTGGAGCAAATAGGAGCACACTGTGACTCAAATATAAATGGCTTCAAAACTTAAGTGTTTGTTTTGTTCATTGACCACACTCACCAAGCAGTTTCGATAAAACCCAGTTGATAGCTAAAGGATGTTTATTAATCGAGACGATTCCTCTAAAAATCAATTCAAAGCTTTGTGGAACGTTTAACACACTGTCAATCCCATCTCGCCGTAACACACAATTCTATAACAACACGTCGAATACACATAAATAAATATAAATACAACGTTTTGTTATGTATATTAGTATGTTAATAATACAGTAACCAAGAGAAATACTTCGATGAAACAACGTAGGCATTTGCATACCATTTTCATTTGCTGAAAGTTATAATGTGTCATTTACCTAACTTAGTAAGGATGTTATCTTAACTTCTGCTAAGTCTTTGACATATTTGTGTTTAAACTCATGACCATGCTCGTGCTACACTCCAAAGGAAATCAACGAAAACTTACTCTCACTCAACAATAAGGCCTGGCACTTAGTGTATGTGTCACCTAAGGTATAAAGTGGTATAAGAGAAAACGAAAGTCCTAATACAAAATCTTTGTTCTGTACTGTATAAGGAAATGATCATTAGTCTAAAAAAGACATGCGGGTTTTCTCTCTTGATAATATGTCTGAGTTACGTTATTCCTCTATAATTAAATATTCCCCACCATTTCCCACCACAGAACGGAAGTTTAGTCAAGTCACTAATTGAATCCTTCAGGTAGCAATATAATATGATATGATCCCACAGTCGTCGTATAGAACTGAACACTCTCATTATCCTAGCCGGCTACCGGTAATTCGTGGCACAATCTTAGCTATGAAACGCTTATAATTGTTCAGTGTATTTTGAGTATTGTGCGCAGAATGGGTCTCTATCGGCACTCATTGATGGTCAGTTGGCTGAGAAATGTATGTTAGTAATAACTAAATTTAGTAATGCAGTAATTTCATTACTAGAACATAATGATATTGGTCAGTTTGAAACGTCTGAATCTGAATCATTAACTCATAAGACAGCATAAGCACAGCTTAAAATAATACCTCCATTTTCATACACATGATAAGCAGAAATATCGTTTTTGGGGCGATTGCCTTCTGCAATTCGCCCCATTGGAAACATAATATACGTATACCGAAGAATCAGTTTCAGAATAAAGTCCGTTACTGCAATTAGCCTAACTTCGCATCCAGATTCTGCATTAGCAAACAAAATAGCTCCGATCGCATGGTATTAGTATAAATGCGCACAAACATTATCACGCGACCAATTGAACATGTGTCATGGGGACAAAGTACTCGTCGCTGTATACACCTCCCACGAGGACTGCGTGTAACTCGGGTGCTAATGCCATAGTGAAAAGACGTTGCCATGGATGGAACGCGCGCTGTAAGCTGATGATGTCAAACTGTTATAATCCAAGGGTGTTTGTCGCACAACGAGTGTGTAAACACCGTGAAGGCGGGCAAAACTGGATTGAACTGGATAATGAAATAAGCATTTCAGAAGGGGAAATTTTTATGCTGGTGAAAAAAAGTTACCCACGGACGATATTTTTTTAAAAATACTTTATTTATTCTCAAATCAAAAAAGGTTATAATTGCTAATTGGGAAAACCATTTTTTTTTTGATCGGGTCAGTTTGGCTTGGGATCGGGTCCGTTTTACGGCCTTTTTTTAAATAGCAAGAAAACCCCTTAAAGTCTTATGATTTTTATGACCTCAATTTGACGGTTTTTGGGTCGAATATTGGTCACATTCCACTAAAATAGTATACTTTTTGCCCATATTGCAGATAAAAAGCCACCCCACCCACTCCTCTCCGCAAATATTTTTTTCATTAGAATATATTTAATGCACAATTTATTAAAATAAAGCAATTTTGAGTGTTCAATGTGAAGTGCATGGTTATTAAAAATCCAGCAAAATCGCCACACCAGTACTGTCAGTACTTTGATTTTGCTAATGGTTAATACCATCATCATTATCTCCCTCTATATATTGTTAATGCATGGCTATTTTTTGCATCGAAGTAATTTATGTTCATGTAATAACATTCGGACGATATCTGAGCATCATTTGGAATGAGTTGGCATATATGTACAAGTTATTTTATAAATTATTACATACATACGAGAAATGATTGATTTTTTAGGGATTAATCCATTTTTAGAAATGATGAACGAAGTAATAAATACGGTTTATTTTAAGACAACATTCCATTTTGCGTACTTCAGGACTAAATTTATGTTTTAAATGGAGTACATTTACTGATTATATATCGCACCTTTACGTTTATACAGAATTCATTAAGTTATATTAACTATGAGTACTGTGATCATATTAGACAATTTGCTGATTTCATAACGTTTTTACACTTAATGGCAACTAGCTTGTATCTAACTTGAATGAGTATTTTATGTATTATAAATGATAACAACTCTGGAAAAAAAGAGGCTTGATGCATGTGCGTAAAGTCTCGTCCAAGATTAGCCTTGGCAGTCCGAACGAGCTTATGAGGGACACAAATTTCCGCTTTAAAGGTATTTTTCGCTTTAAAGAAGTCTCTACTTAGCAGAAATAATTTAAGCGGAAAGTGTCGTCCCTGATTAGCATGTGCGGTTTGCACAGGCTAATCTGCGACGACAATTTACACATATGCATTAAGCCCCGTTATCACAGAGCGAGGCTCAATAATATAATGATATCATTATGAGTATCATCCACATCGCTAAATGTAATAAACTTCGTAATTGCTGTTACGTATCAGTAAACCAGTTGAACCTTACTTTCCGAAAAAGGTCGCGAACACATGTCGCCTGAATATATTATTAAATGTTTGGGCAAACATAATCCCCTGTTTGTACACTTTGGGATTTTGGTCTATTTCTCAACAACTATTCAAATGCAGTTCGCCATGTATTTGTCAATTCAGCGTGCTTCAATTATAAGTTTTTAAGTAATACATACTAAAGCTTCGTATAAAATGGACATGCATATATTACTAAAGTTTGGGATATGTTTTGCTAGTTTTCAAATCTTATATGTATCTGTTTTTCGAAACATTCGAAATTTAACTACAGCTTGTACGTCATATGCGTAGACATATATAAAATATTACCGTCGTTGTTATTATAAGCTTAGGTTATGTTTGTGTTTGACTATTAAGAATGGATACATACTTAACAATATTTGCGAGACCCTATCTCTTACGCTTAGATTTGAACGACTTGACGAAATATTTGTTCAAATATCGCCCTAGATCCTTCTTGAAAAAAAAAACAACCATATTAATTATGTTATTTCGTCCATTGAAGTAATCATTTTGGAATAAGTGGAATAAGTGGAATAAGTGTTACCAAATCTTTTATCCATCATTTAGATGAGATAACACAGAACATTTCCTGTGCCCTTAATATGTCGTTACAGCATAACTTCTTCACACTTTGACACGACTTCAACACAACACAACGACTTCACACTTTTTTGAAGTTTAGAATAGAGGGTTTAAGCTAATCTTGTAATTATAGACCAACGAAAAAAAGGGGCAATGTTTCAAAAGAAGATTAATTATAATTAAGCATTCTCTCCGAATAACTAGTTTTAAGTTATGTATAGTTAACTATAGACAGATGCATACAATGCTTACACATTATCATTTATAATACACACGATATCAGGTAATTCATAAAACTTACAAACTGGAAATGTGAAAAAAAAATCAAGCGCAAAGCAAGAAAAGCAGCGATTACCGTTCAAAACATACCTTTTGAATTGTAATGTTTGTTCAATATCCACACGATTTTTTCAAAAATTTAAACAAACTAAGCAAAACCGCGAATATCGAATGATTTGTTTGCCGGTTTTCGTTTTCGATCTTTGTGCTTTGGTGATTGTCCAAGGATGCCAGATTGATTCAGAATCGTCTGCAATTGAATACGCAATTGCCTGTCGCTTGCTGCACTATATGCAGGAAGTAATTGTTTGTCTTCGTCAAACACAAATTAATTCCCTAAAACGCATTGATATGGGTATGCGTCATAGTTCTTCAGACATTCTCCACACTGTAAACATATTAAAACAATGCAATAATCCCTCTTAACTTAATGATCTATAATACGTTTCTACTTTCTTTTTTGATAATAACACGCACAATGTATTGAAAAGGTTAACGTATTAATGATCCTTGTTTTCATTCAGTTTTTATCGTGTATGTTCTGCCTCAGAAATGTTGTTCAAATATCGACTTAATAGCGCAGGCGTATTGAACTACATCAACAGGAAGATAAATCCATTATTTATTGTATCTAAGTTCTTAAGTAATCAATCAAAATAAACTGAGATTAAATCACAAACACATCTCGTTTTCTTCGTATTTCCCTCTTTCACAATCTTTCTGGATAACTGTTAGTCTATCTTCTTTCATAACGTCTTCTAGCTGTTCTGATATTCTTCTTTATGTTCCTCGTTCACAGTTTTTAATTCATTCTTCTAATAATGTCCCTTAATATTCTTCTTCTGATTTTGCTCGAATTATTTTTAGTATTTTTTTTCTACAATCTTATATGCTTTTTTAAACTACCTTGTAACTCTAACGTTTGCTCGATAATTCCTCTCATTTAAGTGTCCGCGTTAATAATTGAAAATATCTCCTTTTACAACAAAAAAAAATCGCACAAAAAGACGCCACTTTAAATCCTCTTAAGCAGATAAAACACATCGCATATCCCGTTAATTCAAATGTAACTTCCGTTGCAATGTTTCACCTTGCGTTATTTAGGGAAGTTTATGGAAGTGCATTTAAACGTGCCACTTTGATGATTCAGCAATACTTTACTACGTCAACTCATAAAACACAACAGCCTTATGTAAGTACATATATACATGTAAGTGCAACAATTAAAGAGCTTGATTGTTTTTCTTCATTCATAAAGTGATAAAGCGTTTTACAGCAAATAAAGCAACGTAAATCAAAACTACCGAAATCGTATTTTTAAAACGAATGAAGGCGTAAAATGTGATGAATCATACATTTTCGAGTATCTTGGTTGGTTTTACCGTGTCTTATAACAATTCTGATGGCTTTTTAATCGTGTATGAAATCCAGGTTTAATCTTAAAAGTCATAGTTTATCACTAAGTAGTGCGACCCTATGCTTTTCTCTGAGATGACCCGATTAATTTAAGCTTAATGTTTATAATAACGAAATTGTATCTATTTCTTTGATAAGGCAGACTCGGTGATGATGAAAGCATGTGTGAATTTGCAGTTTTATTTAAAACCCAATAATGTGTGATATTGGTATTTAAAACTATCGACTTTAACATCAACCCATGCATACGCGTTGACCTAACGGGCTTTCTAATGATACTAAAAATAGCCTTACAAGTATGTGTAAGGCAGCATTGTGTTTAGGGTGTCGTTTCTCAACTCGTATCTGTGATTTTGCACCATCAAAAAATACTACATTTAAGGTAAAGGCAAACGCGTCGGGATGTCGATTCTCTGTTAAGTTATTCGACACTAAATAAATTCAATAAGTTATCGATATACATACGTTTTAGAAAACACACTTGTATAATAATATACACATAGTTTTACTATTTGGAAGATATTTAATTCTTTCGCGTGTTTTGCATTATCTTCCGTTTTAATACTTTTTAATTTCCTAACTTTCATTATGTATGGTAAAAAAAAATATTGACTTATTGTCAAACCGTAACAAACACATTCGACCTATGTTTTACATTACTACTAATGTAAAACATTTTACATATTTTGTCTTCTGCTAGTAACAGTAGACACTCCAATTGATAATACACACGTTCAACATGTTGGCTTACCGACATAAACTTCCATCCGGTTACTAGACGTGGAAATATTTCCAATCAAGTTGTCAATTTCTCAGACAATTACCATATACTAGCAATACTAAGGGAAACAAGAAATACATGAGGACGTTAAGTGCGCAACACACGAAAGTATTTTAAAGCGTGCTAACATGGTATGAGTTATGCCCAACTTTATGAAAATGACTGTATGAAAAACATTTCTTATTATGTATATGTTCGAAAGTGATTGTTGCGAGTATAATGTAAACTAAGCTACATCCTCGGTACTAATATCGTGAAGTATTTATATTAACAATGGGGCTTACATGCTTGAATATAGGCATATAAAATGCTTGAATATACACGTATGTCAATGTTTGAATATACACGTATATAAATGTTTGGATATACACATAAAATGGGGGAATATTCACATATCTAAAACAAGCACAATGCGCCTCAAAAGTAAACGGCTAGATGCATTAGATGAAATGAGCCCGTTCATCAAGTTTATTTGTTTACTTTAGAAAGTGAATACAATAAAAGAAATGGCTTTATCGTCTTGTCAATGTGTTGCAATGCGTCTGATCACTTAAGTCGATATTTTCACAGCATTTGTAAGGCGGAAAATACTTGATAAAGACTGACGTTGACTCTTTCAATACATTGTGCATGTTATTATCAACAAAGCATATAAGAAAGTATAAACGTGTCATAGATCATTAAGTTAAAATGGTACTGCAATTATGTCATATGTTGGAGTGTGGAGAAAGTCTTAAAGAAATGTGACGCAAACCGATGTCAGTACATTTAAGGGAATTTATTTATGTTTTCCGAAGACAAACAATTGCTTCCTGCATTGGCTGGATCAAATTACACGCAACCGGTATATGTTTCAGCAAACGACACACAACTGCTGATTCAATGTTGCCGACGACTCTGAATCAAAAGATTCGTCTGCTAGTCTTGGAAAATGATCAAAGCACAAAGATTGGAAACTAAAACCGGCAAACAAATCATTCGAATATACTGACAAAATAGTGTGTTGAATTAAGAAATCGTTTGGATTCAACAACACAAATTACCATTTTAAGGTGCACTGCATTGTTCAGTATTTCTTCTTTCTTTTATGAAAGAGCATTCGAGTGAAACTAGATCCCTTATCAGAAAGTAAAATATAGTCTAACGAGAAAACACCTCTACAGCGAATGGACCAGAATAGCCAACATACAATATGTATAATATGGCTACACAGTGGAATTGGACGTCGTATGGGGAGACTTTACAGCCACCACACGCCAGCTGTAGTGAGTGTTAATATCAAACCATTTCTACAAGACCACACAATGGAAAGAAGCGCTGAAGCAAAAATTGTAACCTTGACTTAAAGAATGAATTATAAAAGAGGCAGATTATTAATCTTGTTTGTTGGAAATGAATGAAATGATTTATTATTGATCTATATTGCGAAATTAATTTTATTAAAACAGACTCGGTTGTTGGCATTAATAAATGCCAAAACGTTGTTACGAATACATTCCATAGCTAAACACAATTTCATTGTCAGTGTAAAGCCTCTTTAAGAAACAATGGAGGAGTTGTTTCGCAGACATGTCTTGGCAAACGCGTTTGTACAAATTTATCATTGTCGGTCGAACTGTTACCATCGTTATTTATTATTTTATTCACTTACCATTATGCATCCTTAATAATTCCATACTTTATGTATGTGACACACAAATGTTAAAATGAGAAATTCCACGAGACACTAGCTCATATACAAAACGTATGTCCTGAATATTTATACAGTTATACGAGTATACTTTCAACCCAGTTACACTATGGCACTATTTATTATTATTTAAGTTTGTAGTTTGTATCTAACTTGAATGATAATTTTATAAAAAAAGATTACAATCAATGAAAAATTGCATGTTATATATAATAATAATACAATGCTATTATTTTGAGTATCATGCACATCGCATGCGTCATGCATGTGCGTAGAGTTAAGTCATAGCATAGGCTAATCAGGACGACACATTCAGCCTTGACTGGATTTTCGTTTAGAATATAAATGTACGTTATTTAACGATCAATTCTATACAAACGAACAGTGTCGTCCCTGATAAGCCTCTGCGGACTGCATATGGCTAATCTGGGACGACACTACGCACATGCATTAAGCCCAGTTGTCCCATAACGCGGCACAATGTTATTATTCTGAGTATCATCCACATCGCTAAATGTAATCAACTTGGTAATCGCTGTTACGTATCACCTTTCAGTAAACCTGTTGAACCTTAATATCCCAGCAGAGGTCGCGAACACAGGTCAAGTTTATATTATTAAATGTTTGGCCGAACAACATAATCTGTTTGTATATTTCGGGATATTGGTCTATTTCTCAACAACTATTCAAATGCAGGTCGAAAGGGTGCATTTGTCATTAGAATGTGCTTAAAAATACACGTTTTTAAATAACAAATACTAAAGCTTCGTATAATATATTGATATGCTTAAAGTACTAAAATTCGTTACTCGGTAATTTTGCTAGTTTTCAAAGCTTTTTGGTGTCTGTTTTTCGAAAAATTCGAAAATTCGAAATTCAACTTCAGCTTGTACGTTATATACGTAGAAATATCAAATAATATCGTCGGTGTTATTATTAAATAAGGTTATCTTTGTGTATGACCATAACGAATTAATACATACTTAAACATTAGTTGCGGGACCCTATCTCGTTTAAACGAACGATAACTCTGAGATTTGAATGAGGTAACGAAATATTTATTCAAATCTCGCCGTGATTCGTTCTTGAAAACAACCAGATTCATTATCTTATTTCATAGATTGAAATTATCATTTTGAAATTATTAGTGTTATCAAACCTTATATCAATTATTGTGATGAGCTAACACGGAATTTTCCCTGAACATGTAATACATTTTTCGTTACAACATAACCATTTAACCCTTTCAACGTATCTACTTCACACTTTTTGTAGTATGGAATAGCGGGCTTAAGATAATCTTGTTATTATAAATATTAAAAGCATAATAGCCGATTGCCACCATATCACATAAATACTTTGTAAAAATGCAGTTATTTTCTGTTTTCCCACCACTGTCATGAATTATCTTATATAGTATGTACACTACTTACTATTGCATTATCACTTTCTTTTTTCACATGGTCTTTTGATATGTCTATTATTACAAGGTTAAGACTGACGATGTTCTTTGTAAAAGTCTTCCTATCAATTTCTGTTCCGTTCGGTTCTATTATAGACTTACGATTAATCGAGAAACGAGCCAATGTTTTAGAAGAAGATTAAATACAATAATTCACTGTCTCCAAATAACTTGTGTTAAGTTATGTAAAGTTAAATATAAAGATGAAAACATGATGGTTATATTAAGGTGACAAGATGTTAATTTGTTATCATAAAGCTCAATCTTATTTNAAGTTTATATTATTAAATGTTTGGCCGAACAACATAATCTGTTTGTATATTTTGGGATATTGGTCTATTTCTCAACAACTATTCAAATGCAGGTCGAAAGGGTGCATTTGGCATTAGAATGTGCTTAAAAATACATGTTTTTAAATAAAATAGATTGAAATTATCATTTTGAAATTATTAGTGTTATCAAACCTTATATCAATTATTGTGATGAGCTAACAAGGAATTTTCCCTGACCACGTAATTTTTCGTTACAACATAACCATTTAACCCTTTCAACATAACTACTTCACACGTTATGTAGTATGGAATATCGGGCTTAAAATTATCATGTTATTATAAATATTAAAAGCATAATAGCCGATTGCCACCCTGTCGCATAAATACTTTGTAAAAATGCAATTATTTTCTGTTTGCCCACCACTGTCATGAATTATCTTAAATAGTATGTACACTTCTTATTATTGCATTATCACTTTCTTTTTTCACATGATCGTTTGATATGTCTATTATTACATGGTTAAGACTGACGACGTACTATGCAAAATTCTTAATACATTTCTGTTCCGTTCGGTTCTATTATAGACTTAAGATTATCGAGAAACGAGCCAACGTTTTAAAAGAAGATTAAGTACAATAAATCACTGTCTCCATATATCTTGTGTTAAGTTATGTAAAGTTAAATATAAAGATGAAAACACGATGGTTATATTATGGTTACAATATGTTGATTTGTTATAATACAACTCAATCTTATTTATTTGAACAGACAAGAAAAGAAACCCAGCATATAAGACCGAGCGGTACCCTTTTTACGACATTGTCCTCAAAGTGCGTCTTAAACGGGTCCTACTTTCTACTGTAACTATCCGATGTTCCAATCATGAACGTTAATCTTAGATACATACTAGCGAACTTAATACCTCCCGTCAAATATTACAAGAAATCCACTCTTTATTCAATGTTGTTTAAAAAAATGATACCTTTAAATAGAATATGTAAAAAAACAACTTCCATTCACAATGCAAGAAAAGCTACGAAGAGTGTACACAAGATACATTTTCAATTAATGTTTGTTCAATATCTAAACGATTTCTGTATTCAATACACTCTTTTAAAACAAAACTGTGATTATCGAATGATTTGTTTGAAGGTTTCCGTTTCCGACCTTTGTGCTTTGGTGATTTTCCAAAGCTGGCAGACAACGCTATTGATTCAAAGTCGTCTGCAACATTGCATAAGCAGTTGTGTGTCGTTCGTTTCAACATATGCAAGAAGTTATTGTTTGTCTTCAGCAAAAAAAAAACAAAAAAAAAAAACACTCCCTAAAAGTTTTTGACATCGGTTTGCGTCACAATTATTTTAAGACATTCTCCACAATCCAACATATGGAGGAATGGAAATGATCCATTTAAGCTTATGCTCTATAACAAATAAATCAACAAACACAGATCACACGTGGGAGTTTTCATGTTTAAATGGTCACTGTAGTTTAAGTAGTCAGAATTAGTTCTCGATAATAATTGTTTTAGTGCAAAGTAGTCCCCATTGATAGTAGTCTTCATTAGTTCTTTGTAAAAGTCTAAAGTTGTGATCTTAAGTCGGAAATGACATTCGGAAATGACCGAGTTCGGATTAAAATGTATAAATAATCGTTGGTACTCGAATTCGTGGCTCAGATTTCACTTGGGGGATTTTGTCCGCCCCCGGTTTTTCATGGGAGGGTTTTTGTCCGGCCACGTTCTTTCATGGGATTGTTTTTGTCCGGCCCCTAAAAAAACTGACGGGAGGGTTTTTGTCCGAGAGGGTTTTTGTCCGGCATTCAAGTTTTAACACGTGCTTGGTATTTCTATGCAGTCCATAGTCCTAGTAGCCTGAATTACTTATGTGTTAACAATCATCAGAAGTCCTGTTGTTAGTAGTTGTAATTTATAATTACGAAGTATTATTAAGTCATTCATATTCTTGATTACTCAATATAGATTGAATTCTAAAACAGTTACATGTTATTGAAGTCTCATGTAGTCATGTTCAGTCTGGAGTTGTTTGCATAGTGCTTATTATTACACTGCATCTATAGTCTTAAGCTTGCATTTGTGGGTCATAGCAGTCCGTATTGCTTGTAGTCTAGACTTTTGTCGGTATTTTAGGCCCGGCATATAGACTATGGATTCATTCAATGTACATATAGCATCTCCTATAGAGTGGATTAAGCCAAATTGCAAATGTCGTTCGCGAAGGATGAGGGATCGTTATACGACGAATTGTAACTCGATTGACAAATGACAATGAAACAAGGACTAGTCACGTGATAGGTACTAATTCACGAAATTCTAAAATGAAACTAATTTAAGTGACATTTTTGTAATACTATCACAATGATAAAAGTACTATGACAATAAACATTTCACGTTATATACTCACCAATTCCATGCAAATATCGATGCATATTCCACAAATCACAGTTGGTTTTGATAAAAACACGCACAATGTATTGACAGAGTTGACGTAATAATCCTGCTGGTCTTTATCGTGTATTTTCTGCAGCACAAATGCTGTGCAAATATCGATTTAAGTGCAAAGACGTATCGAAACACATCTACAGGAAGATAAAACCATTTTTATTGTAAACGCTATCTAAATTCGATAGTAAACAAATAAACTAAGATTTATTCACATCTCGCTTCCTGTTTCTACTTTTATTTTTTTACAACCTTAGTTTATAACTGATAGTCTTGATTCGTTCCTTATTCTTCTTGCTCTTATTGTATTATCATATTTCTTTCTTATACTACATTAAACTTATTATTAATATATTGCTTGTGTTTCCTTTCATTTAAATGTCCGCATTAATTATTGAAAATATTAACTTTTTTCAAGATAACAAACATAAAAAGACGCCACTTTAAATCCTCTTAAGCAGATAAAACACATCGCATATCCCTTGAATTAAAATGTAACTTCCGGTGCAATTTTTAAACTCGCGTTATTAATGGATGTGCATTTAAACGTGACCATTTGCTGATACAGCAATACTGCACGTAAACTCATAAAACATAACCGCATTATGTCAATACTGAAATCAACAATTTCAGAGCTTAAAGTTTTTTTTACATTCTTACGTGATTAAGCATTTTACAGTAAATAAAGAAACAAACATAAAACAAATGAAATCGTATTTTTGAATCAAATTAACGGAGTTAATGTGATCGAGTACTGTGGTTGGTTTCTCCGTGTCTGTAAACTATTCTGATGAGTTTTAAATCGTGTATAAAATCCAGGTTTAATCCTAAAAGTCATAGTTTATCACTTCGTACTGCGACCCGAGGCTTTTCTTTAAGATGACCCGGCTTGTTTAACCTTAATATCATCGAGTAAATGTTTATAATAGCGAACTTGTATCTCTTTCTTTGATAAGGCATGCTTGTTTATGCGTTAACCTTGTTTGAATTACCAAGTCTTATTTGAACTCAACTATGTTTGATATTGTTATTAAATATAGTTTTTTCTTGAATGAATTTGCAGTTTTGTTTGAAGACATCTGCGTTTGATATTGTTTTTAAATACAGCATTTACTTGTGTGAAGTTTCAGTTTTATTAAAACACATCCATGTCTGATATTGATATTTAATACATGTTTACTGTTTTCGATAACCCTTTGACAACGATTTCACAACGATATTTCTGAGTTGTAATGAGCACTTTTTAAACCATGACCACGTTCGTGCGGGTGGTTTAACGAGCATGCATCAGAACTACAATGACAGATTATGCAAATATTATATCAATTCTAATAAGATGTGACAAATAAGCTTGCTATTTAAATGCGAATAATCTTATATCAAACATTGTGATGAGCTAACACGGAATTTTCCTTGGCCACGTAATTTGTCGTTACAACATAACCATTTCACACTTTCAACATACTACTTCACAGTTTTGAAGTATGAAATAGCGGGATTAAGATAATTTTGTTATGATATATATTAAAATCATAATAGCCGATTGCCACCCTGTCGAATTATTACTTTATAAAAATGCGATTATTTTCTGTTTTCACACCATTGTCATGTTTAATCTTAAATAGTATGAACACTACTTATTACTGTATTATCACTTTCTTTTTTCACATGACCTTTTGATATGTCGATTATAACATGGTTCAGACTGACGATGGACTATGTATAGGTCTTAATCAATTTCTTTTCTATTCTGTTCTATTATAGACTTAAGATTATCGAGAACCGAGGCAACGTTTCAGAAGAATATTAGGTACAATAAAGCACTCTGCCCGATTAACTAAAGTTAAGCTTTGTATAGTTAAAAACATACAGATGTAAACATGATATTTATATTATGGTAACAAGATGTCAATTTTAAATAATACAATATAATCGTTTTTATGTGAACAGACAAGAGAACAGCTCAGTATAGTAGACTTAGTGAAACACATATAAAAACTTGAAGTGCATGTTTAATTTAATGTATATACTTTCATGCATCCAATGAATGTATTTAAGAATCTTTCGACGACATGGCCCCTTTAAGTGCTTCTTAAACGTATCCTACTTTCTACTGTAACTATCCGATATTCCTTCCATGAACGTAAATCTTATATATATAACGCTAGGTTAATTAAAATACTTTTAAATAGGAAATGTGAGAAAAATAATTAACTTCCGTTCACAAACAAGAAAAGTAACGAAATTGGTAAAAAAACATACCTATTAAATTGTATTTTTTGTTGTTCAATCCAAACGATTTCTAATTCAACACACTATTCTGTCAGTAAATTCGATTGATTTGTTTGTTGGTTTCCATTTTCGATCTTTGTGCTTTGGTGATTTTCCAATGATAGCAGTCGAATCTTTTGATTCGAAATCGTCTGCAACATTTAATACGCAAGTTCCTGTCGTGTGGTGCAACAAATGCAGAAACTTTATTGTTTGACTGCGGCAAACAAAAATAAATTCCCTAAAAATAAATTACATCGGTTTACGTCATTGTTCTTTAAGACATTCAACCTAATCCAAATTATGAAAAAATGCAATAATCCATTTTAACTTAGTGATCTTTAACACTTTTCTACTTTCTTATATGATTTTTGTTTAAATAACACGCACATTGCATTAAAAGTGTTTACGTATCATCCTGCTGGTTTACATTCAGTCTTTATCGTGTATTGAATTCCCCACAAATGCTGTGCACATATCGACTTAAGTGCGCAGACGTATTGCAACATATTGACTGGAAAATAAAGCCATTTATGTTATTTTATGCAAGTTCTAAAGTCAACGAATACACTGAGCTTACATCACAGACACATCTCATTTTTTTCGTATTTACTTATTTCACAATCTTTCTGTATAACTGTTAGTCTTTATTCGTTCATTTCGTCTTCTTGCTGTGATCTTATTTTCGTAACATATTCTTCTTCATTTTCCTAGGTCACTGTTTTTCAGTTATTCTTCATATAATTTGTCTTAATCTTCTACTTCTTTTATAAGCAAATTATTGTTCTCTACTTTCTGTTATGCTTTTTTATTTACTATACTACATTTGTATTCTAACGTTCGCTTGCTATTTCCTCACATTAAAGTATCCGAGTTTATAATTGAAAATATCAACTGTCTCATCGCTTGCTATTTCCTCACATTAAAGTATCCGAGTTTATAATTGAAAATATCAACTGTCTCAAACATATTATCGTTTTGAATAATTAGTGTTACCCAACCTTATATGTGTCGTGTTCTGAGAAAACTGGGCAAAATGCTTGTTTGTAAAGTGTCATCCCAGATTAGCCTGTGCAGTCCGCACAGGCTAATCCGGGACGACACTTTCCGCCTAAACTGGATTTTCGCTAAGAAGACACATCATTTAAACGAAAAATTCCAAAAAAGCGGAAATTGTCGTCCCTGATTAGCCTGTGCGGACTGCACAGGCTAATCTGGGATGACAATTTACGCACAAGCATTTCGCCCAGTTTTCTCAGAACACGCCACAATTATTGATATGAGCTAACACATACAGTTCACTGACCAAGTAGTTTTTCGTTACAACATCGTGCAACATCATACAACTACTTCACACGTTTTGCAGTATAGAATTGCATGCTTAAGCTAATCTTTTATTAATAGACTAAATATTATTGATGAACGGAGCAACGTTTCAGAAGAATATGAAGAACAATAAATCACTCTCTCTGATTCAGGAGTGTTAATTTATGTATAGATAACACTATATAAATGTATAGTTGATGGTTATATTATGATAACAAGATGTTAATTTCTTATAATACAATATAATCGTATTTATCTGAACAGACAAGAAAAATCCCCAGCTTAGTAGACATAGCGGTACATAAAAACTTCGTTCTGGGAAATTAGGCCTAATGAATGTGCGTAAAGTGCTATCCCACATTAGCATGTTCAGTCCCCACATGCTAATCAGGGACGACACTTTCCGCCTAAAGTGGATTTTCGGTTTGAACAGACGTTCTTTAAACGAAAAATTACATACAAGCGGAAAGTGTCGTCCTTGATTAGCCTGTGCGAACTCTAAACTTGAAGTCCGTTAATGTTTAATTTTATGTATATCCTGTAAAGCATTCGATGAAGGTATTTTAGTGTTATACGTTCAGAAACGTTCGACGAAATTACCCCTTAAAGTGGGTCTGAAACTGGTCCTATTTTCGATTGTAACTATCCTATGTTCCAACCATGAACGTAAATCTTAAATACAAACTAGCGAACTTACTACCTCCAGGCACATCTTAAATGCAATTCGGCTCATTCTTTGAATGCTTACACATCATAATTTGGAAAATAGTAGGTAATTCATAATACTTATAAACTGGAAATATGATATTAAATCAACATTCATGCGCAACACAAGAAAGCAACGAATATCTTACAAACATACCTTTTAAATTGTTTGTTCAATTTCCACACGAGTTCTTTATACAACACACTATTTTTAACCCTTTGAGTGCTGGAACCGGATTTTGAAGGTTTTTGCAAATAGTTTGGATCCAGATGAGACGCCACAGAACGTGGCGTCTCATCAGGATCCAAACTGTTTGCTATTCTGATAGTATTCTTTAAAAAGAATCGAAGAAAATGCTAATTTTAGAAATTTAGCAGACAACATTTTAGCAGACAACAAATTTCCCAGCATGCAAAGGGTTAATGTACACATCCAATGATTTGTTTGACGGCTTCAGTTTCCTATCTTTATGTTTTGGTGATTGTCCAAGGCTGGCAGACAAATCTATTGATTCAAATCGTCTGCAACATTGCATAAGCAAGTGTGTGTCGTTTGCTGCAACGTATGCAGGAAGTTATTGTTTTTTCATTCAAATAACTTACACTGGTTCGTGTCAGAGTTATTGAGTAGTCATCTGCAGTTGCAAGCGTGAGTTGTCTAATTAGTCATCTGAAGTCTTAAACTGACTTTTTTAATACTTTGAACTCACCAGTCACATTGGGCTAGTAGTCTTAATTACTCCTTTGCAGCCCTAAGTAGTTGCAAGTGCTAGTTGTCTTAAGTAGTCCTTAGAAGCATTAAGAAGTTCCCAGTACTAGCAGTCCAAAGTAGTCGTTATTGTCTTCCTTGTCTCAGTGTGTCTTATTGTTCGCTTCTTCATTTCCCTCGTTCTATTATTTCATTCTTCTTTTTATTAGTTTTTGATGTGCGAATTTGTTTAAGTATTCTACTTTGCATGCGAGTTTCTTAACAATAAGTGTACGCGTTAAACATTGTAAATATTAATTTTATAAAAAAAGAACACAACAGACGCATCTTAAAATCCTCTTTAGCAGATTAAAAACACATTGCATATCCGGTTAATTCCAATGTTTATTCCAGTGAAATCTTTAAACTCTTGTTATTTATGGATGTGCATTTAAATGTCCCTATAAAATAACTCTACAATACTGCACATTTAGTCGTTAAACAAACCAGCTTTACATAAAAAAAACTATATAAATGCAACAATGAAAGAGCTTGATCTGTTTTTTGATTTCCATTCATTCAAGTGATTAAGCACTTTGTCGCGAATAAAGCAACGAACATTACAAATACCAAATACCAAAATCTTATTTTTAAATCACATGAAAGGAGTTAAATGCGATAAATCATACATTTTGAGTATTGTGTTTTGTTTCTTCGTGTCTGTAAACAATTCTAATGAGTTTTAAATCGTGTTTTAAATCCAGGTGTAATCTTCAAAGTCATAGTTTATCACTACGTAGTACTACCCGATGCTTTTCTTTAACCCTTTGCATGCTGGGAAATTTGTCGTCTGCTAAAATGTTGTCTGCTAAATTTCTAAAATTAGCATTTTCTTTGATTTTTTTTCAAAGAATACTATCAGAATAGCAAATAGTTTGGATCCTGATGAGACGCCACGTTCTGTGGCGTCTCATCTGGATCCAAACTGTTTGCAAAGGCCTTCAAAATCCGGTTCCAGCGCTCAAAGGGTTAAGATGACCCGGTTTTCTTAACGTTTATTTCATTGAATCATTGTTTATAATGACGAGTATTATACTACTCTCGTTGATAAGACGGGCTAAGTGATGAGACATTTGTAGGATTATGCAGTTTTATGTAAACAAACCGGTGTTTACGATTGTTAAACAAACGTTTGATGAACCGTTGTGTGTCGGTTACATAACAACGACATTTCCGAAGCGTAGCATGTAAACTAACGCCGACGGGAAGGAGGGGNCTAACGCCGACGGGGAATGGGGGGGGGGGTTCTCTTACGGACACGCATCAGAACTGAAACAAAAAAAGTAAACGAATATTTTTTCAAACTAAAATGATCTGACACAAAGATTTTATTTGAATTGTGCAACAAGTTTTCGATTCTTACATTTCCTGACAAATATATTGCTTTTGAAATAGGAACTTAATTTATATTCTCACATCATCCGACAATTTTATTTGCATTTGGAAAGTGAACACTGTTTCAATTGCAACATTTTCTGACAAATATTGCTTTTTGTATTGTAAACATTGTTTCGATTCTATCATTTTCTTACAAATATATTCGTTTCGAAATAGGAACATAGTTTATATTCTCACACCATTTGACAAATATTTTTGCTTTTGGAATATGCAGATTGTTTTGATTGTAGCATTTTCATAGAAATAGTTTTTGTTTTCGATTCTTACAGGATCTGATCAATAGGTTTGCTATTGAAATGGGTCAAATCTTCACCTATGCCTCGTTGAGGGGTTGAGGGTCCGGAATCTTTTGCTTTGTTTATTGGTTGCCTCAATTGTGTTCTTTGCGTGCAGAGGCATTAGCAACATCGATAAACTGAGATAAATTAAATGTTTTTATCTGTGTAATGATTCGCACATCTGCTATTAAGTTAGGTTTTAAGGCATTACACTCATGTAAGGCGATATTTGTGAACCCTTTCTTTTTCCGCTGCTGTATATTTAGACTGCTGTTCTGCCAATTTATGATGCGCCTATGATGTAGGAACCGTTGCGCACATCGCACTAATAGCAGACGAATGTAAACCCTCAAGAACCAGAACATAATACATTGCATGAAAATTTTGAAAATTTTATATCAAAGATGAGGACTTTAAATTGACTAACATGTTCATGTTGAAAGGTATAAACTTTGAATTGGCTCGTAGTAAAGTATGTTTCTGTTAAAAAGTGCTTGCACACAAGAAATAAATAATAAATAAACACATAATAAAAGTAACTGTTTATTTACAATCAGTTATATACGGATTGTTTAGATGCCCTGCTGCTCTCTGAAACCGACATCTACTTGTTAAAAGTCCTCGTTCGATAAAACTCTCCCGTGAAAAAGGAAAGGTCCAATACAATAATGATGCTCAAATTGGTGACAACATGATTAACTTCTCGGACCTAATTTCTAGCCTTTCGTTAAGCCACAATTGAATGACATCAATGTCCAAATTACATTACAATTGCAACGATAAACGTATCCACTTTTTATTCAACAAGAGAAATAAGTTGCATTAAAGTAAAAAGACTGGTCTGTTACAATTCTCTCCCTTGTAAATTGGTTATCCATGGTTACCCATAATCAAACCACAATTGGTACAGAAAATATTCAATTGCATTTTGCCGAGTGCATTACTCCATTGAGGACATAGTCATCAATTGCTGACCAATGTCACTGTATACAACTGAGCATGATAAGATTTTAAATTAAATATGCGTTCAAAAGTTGCTATGCGCATAAGTAAAAAATGAAAAGACGAGAGTTTGGTAATTATTTCATCCACAGAAATACAATCTAGCTTGGTAAAATTATACAATTATCTTATCGTAGAGGCTTGTTTAATGTTTTTTGCATATATTTTAATATGATGTTTAATATTTTCTATCTTTTTTTTCTACTTAGAACGATAATGTTAACAAGAATGTATTTACACAAAATATTTCACAGACGGCATTATATTTAAAAATATGCGTCATTAGTATAGCAAAAAATGAATTAATGCAACGCAAATAAAGGAATTCAACATGTCTAAAAATTACGTGTATCGCGATTTTTCTTTTACTTGATATTTAACTTGAAGAAAGATTTGAAACAATATTAAAACAAATTAATAACAACAACAGGAACACGATAGAAAGGTAATATTAATTCAATACCACCACAATTCCAATATGAATGAACATTAACATAAATTTAAGAAAATGTAAAACACCATTTATTGAAATGTTTGGGTTGATTTTCCCTGTTAGCTTATCAAAGTGTGTACGTATGAATGGGAAATACGTATTAGAACAACTCCACCATGCTCTTTTTATTTTATGTTTCACTGATCCGATCTAAGCCTAGATATTGTCAATATTTACTTTACCACCAAGTTTCACGAGGGTTGATTCACCAACAATATCTCCATCATTACTGAAGTGATTTATAAAAATCTCAATCTATTTTGATTAATCAGTGAATTGGATCCACATAAATCCTCATGCAGGGTCCCCATGCATGCTTGCTATAACCGAAGTTTCATCAAAGTTGGTTAATGCAAACATGAGTTATTAATAAGCAAACAAAAGCCTTCAACTAAATTTTAAAAGTACAACTAGACATTATTCTTCTCAATTGCAGGTCATAATTGTGGTTTTTGGTCAGTGACCATATGTCATATATATTGAGATGCTGCAATGCGATTTTTGCATGAATTTCCAATATGTAGTTGTCTTCATTAATGCTTATGTTTAAAGTTAAATTAAAAATATGTGTGTGAAGGTTATGAAAGAGACTGAAACTAAATATAATAAACTCTGACAAAAACACTATCAAATTGAACAAGAAAGCAATTATAAACCGACTGAAGCTTGACCGCAGATTCACGAATACATCCTTTGTTCAAAAATAAAATCAGTAACACTTTTACCTTTTCCATTGAAAACAATGCCAAACCAACTAAATCAGAAATAGAAACCTAATTCAATTGCTTTTTGTGCAAACGAAACAATGTAGTTAGAGAAACTATTGATCCGTCTCTCCTCCTCTAGTTGAATCAAAATTATTTGTTTGGTCATTGTGACATGTTGGGGTGCATTCAAAGTCAGTATGGACTTTTGTTAGTATATCTTTGTCTTTCCTAATTGTGTTGGATATTGGTCTATTTTTATTAGTTTAGATATTGACATAACAGTAGTATAAGATCGTCTATTGTCTTTTAGTGTACTATTCAAAAGGTGTGGGCTTATATTCATTGCATATCTGTCCATCTGGATTCTAAGTACTATATTGTCTTTTAGTGCAATCCCCAAAATATTGGAGTACATACTCTCTGCCTATCAACTTGTTGGCAGAGCTGAGTCTCCAGAGACTATGCTGATGCGCTCTTGCGTTGTCCCTTCTGGGGAAAACGCCTGATGTGGATATGCAGGTCGATGCGAGAGTGGCAATCCTTGTTGCATGTCACGCACAATGGGGCTTGCAGACGGTGGAAGGGTGGCGCGCACATTTCGCAGACTTCTGTTTCTAGTTGCATGTTCGGCTCAGCTACCTCGATGCCTCTTTGAATTGAATGTCGCCAGGCGGTTCGACATTCGGCCTGAGTCTCTCAAGTGTCTGTAGTGATGCCGCAGGCTTTCAAGTCTTTCTTTCAGGCATCCTTGTAACAGAGGACTAAGCGACATACGGGGCGCATGCAAGTGGCAAGCTGGTACTACTCCTAGGGCGAACAGGCGTGGGATCCCAGCACGTTCTACAATTTCACTGTGCGGGATACGATCCTTCCACTTGATATATATGATGCGCTTCAGGCACCGCACGAAGAAGTTGTTCAGGCGGCGATCATGTCCCACATGGGTCGTTCAGGTTTCGCTACCATACAGCAGGGTGCTGACGAGACAGGCCTTATATACCATGATCTTGTTTTTCTTTGTTTGTGTTTTTTTTCTCTCCTCTCCAGTCTGACAATGGTAGATAAAGCCCTTCCTATGCGCTTGCAGAGGGATCAATATCGATGGACAGGTTCCTGCTGATTGTGGACCCAATGTAGGTGAAGTCGTCGACCACAGCCAAGGTATAGTCACCGATCTTTATGCATAATACGCTGCAGGCATCATGGCCTGTGATATGTGGCCTTTTTAAGCTGAAAGTGAGCCCAAAGTCTGTGTATGACTTAGCAAAGATGTCTCTAGAGGGCCGCCTCTGTATGCGTCCGCAAACATTATCTCTCTGACGAGGACTTCAGTCACTTTTGTTCTGGCCAGTAAGCGAGTGAGGTTGAACAGTTTCCCGTCAGATCTGGTGTCCGTGGAAACGTCAAAAGCATACTTCAGCAGCAGCAAGAGGAAGATGCCGAACAAAGTAGGTGCGAACACGCAACTCTGCTTGACTCCGCTACTGATGGGGAATGGATCGGCCGATGACCCGTCGAAAACATCAAATAATTGCATTGCTGTGTGGAAGGATACCACCATGTTGCGCAGCTTTGGGGAGGGGGATAGCCGATCCTCACCAAAAGGCGGATCAGCCCAGGTCTGCTAACCAGGTCGAAAGGGTTGGTAAGGTCGATGACGGCCAGGTTTAGACACACAACATGTTCATTGCACTGTATCAGTCAGTCGAATTAAAAATATTATATTGTCTATAAGTATGCTTCCTAGTGCTGGGACCATATAGTCACCGTCTATCGGTTCATCGGAATAATAATGTTTATGTTATTGAGTTTGTGGGGTTGTGTAATGAATTTCCCCTGATAAGTGTATCCATCATGCATAACAATAAAGTTCAAAATCTATAGAACTTGATGTTAAATCACCAAATATTAAACCAGAAGTAATTGAAATTCTACAGGTGATTTTGCTCGTGAATTTGATTATACATATCCAGTAACAAATAAAACAAACCATGTTTGTTTTTTTCAATTTTCGAACGATAATCTTGTAAAATGTGTAAAAGTGAGACTGCACGATTTTGTCAAATATTTATGAATTTATATCAAATTTGAAAAAAAAACTTATTATACATATATTTCAATATAAATTAAAAAAAGTTAAGAAGAACATTTGTCGAAAAATGCGAAATAAGACAGATATTTTATTCTGAAATCAAAAATGTCTGTACAGTCGAAATCGCCAGCATGTTTATCATGCATGAACGATGTGAATCTAAATTAAGTTTTAGTGCAGATTCGTTCATGCGACACAAAGACACAATTTTGTTTAACGGATCATTTTAATTTTCTGCAACGATATCTATTATACGACACATGAATACTAATGATCTTTATTAGGATCTCCGATCCTTATAAAAAGACGAATTCTTCGGCTATTGTAGGAAAATATGAACGAAATATCTTCGTCACAATCGGCTCGGGGCGCTCATTTGTGTTTGCTGCATTTTATGAAATTCGTCTTCTATGTATAATTGTTCTTGTCTATTTTGTGTTTTTTTTCCAACATATTTTCATCAAAATATTACAATTTAAAACATATAAAAAATCGTGCAGTCTCACTTTAACATGAGCAACCTAAACTCTAATTNTCATGTAAAAGTGAGACTGCACGATTTTGTCAAATATTTATGAATTTATACAAAATTTGAAAAAAAAAAAACAACTTATTATACATTTATTAATATAAATTAAAAAAAAAGTTAAGAAGAACATGTGTCGAAAAATGCGAAATAAGACAGATATTTAATTCTGAAATCAAAAATGTCTGTACAGTCGAATTCGCCAGCATGTTTATCATGCATGGACGATGTGAATCTAAATTTAGTTTTAGTGCAGATTCGTTCATACGACACAAAGACACAATTTTGTTTTACGGATCATTTTAATTTTCTGCAACGATATCTATTATACGACACATGAATACTAACTCCGATCCTAATAAAAAGACGAATGCTTCGGCTATTGTAGTAAAATATGAACGAAATATCCTCGTCACAATCGGCTCGGTGCGCTTATTTGTCTTTGCTGCATTTTATGAAATTCGTCTTCAATGTTTAATTGTTCTTGTCTATTGTGTGTTATTGTAACATATTTTCATCAAAATATTACAATTTAAAACATATAAAAATCGTGCAGTCTCACTTTAACATGAGTAAACTAAACTCTAATTTACGTTATTTTATGATATTATTATGACAAACATTCCCAGGGTAAATTACAATTTTATATTTGTTGTTTGAATCGAAAACGTAATCTCCATCGTAAATCGTCACACTCATTTCATAATGCCTACCAATAACATGATGTCCGTCGTTAATTCAATGGTTATTTGTAGTTTTCGCAGTGAATTGTAATTTCTGTTCTCTTGTTTCCGCTATCTTAGACTAATGACGTATGCTGAATGTGTGCATAGCAACGAAAAATCGTACATGTCTGACTATATTTGCAAACCAATAGTTCAGTAAGATGTCGTTCGGCGACAACTCTAGAAGGAGTATCACTCGTGGTTAATTGCCGTCATTTAACCGTGCGCATCGGTAAGTTTCCTTTACACAATATCGTAACGATTGTTGAACTCATACGATATTTAAAAGCACATTTATTTGTAATTGTTGGGGAAAAATGGATCGTTTGGGAAAAGATAAATAGGCATTAGGGAAACATATATTTAAGGAAGGGGCCGATATTCAGCAGTTCTTAAAGAAAGACAAAAGGTTGCTAAAGATCGAGACGTAATTGATTAATTTTGGTCGTTAACAATAAACAATAAGACATGTATGCTTATTGAGTCAATCAAGCACAGTTGTAGCGTCAAAGAAAATAATATTCGCTGATTTTGCTGATATCTTGGCTAACAATTTTGGCGAAAATGTAATTAAGATCGTTACCTACAATGGCGCGTGTCATCTTTTGCTTTTAAAACGCGCGAAGCGATATCTGATAAGGCATGAAAGGCAAAGACAGTTTTATAAGCGATAATTATACAAATTAAGGGAAGAGTTATGAAGGGTTATGATGATGTGGGTTGAATTTAATTAAGTTTGGTTTAGGAAAAATGCACATTATTGTTATGTTGAACAAGGGGTAAGAATTTTGGAATTCCGCTGACTTGTTATTATCCACGACCATTTTCGCGATCGATGTTAATTTGAGAAGAACATTTTACCGGGGGGGNGGGGGGGGGGGGCGCACTCCATAGACGATTCCGATTGTCAGCCATCGTCAATCCGCTACAAATGTTACATTACTATCCGATTTACAGTACGTATTATCCGTTGGTGCAATTTTGCATATCAGCCAATGATACAGCATCTTGTATTGGGATCGTCCAATCACGATAGAACATTCATACATTCGACTGAACCTGTCAGATTGCTTTAAGCGTGTTTGAAAATTTGGATGACAACACTGCTATAAACTTGAAAAACGAATACAAAGTCAACACATGTGATAAATCTGTAAGAACATAAGTTAAATTTCAAATGACCTGGACAAGAAATTGACGGAACAATTAGTAGAGACACACAGAAGGGTTTTTTTTGACAATATTGTCAAACTGAATTTGTCTGGACTTGCGAAGTGCAAGCTTTGCACTGAACAAATCAATTTTGGACGCCGCGGTGTACATTCTTTTTTTCTATGTATAATCATGTTGACAACGTTCAACATGCCATACGTATTTTTTCATTATTAACTTGCAATTGATAAGAACTATTTTGTACTTGGGATCTTTTAGTTTTCATTTTGAACATTTCTTTTTTGTTTCTAATGAACAAATAGTAATGTCGAACTGACATTCGTTGTATGGAGCATGATTGAACACGCAGTTTTGAGGCTGACTGAGAAGTTCCTTTTATTTTGCATTCTCGCCCCTGCATGAAATTATTGGATAAAGCTGTCGAGAGAGAGAGAGAATGTTCATGTGTGCTAACAAGTATAGTAAAAGTGAAAGAAAAGTGAATTTATTTTGAAAATAAAAAAAGTATTAAGTTAAGTTATGAACATGTGCACTATACATATGTAATGCTGAATTGATTTTCAATCCACTGAAGGATTGTGTGACCCATAGTTTGATCTTGAAACATGTATATACACACAATTAGTATCGTTTTTCTTAACAAATTTGTCATTATATTAATGCTACGAGAATATTATTTGCTTGCTAAACAATATGCTTTGTGTCTGAACACAAATACTGTAAATACCAGTATTTCCCTTTTATTTTAAGGTAAAAACCATTGGGAATTTATGAAACAATCTTAAATGCTTAAACCCATTGTTCTACAATGGATATTTGAACAAAGAAATCAGTGTTGCATTTCAGCAGACAACAAAACAATTCACACTAATATATATTTTTATTCCTCCATATACAAGATACGAAGATCAAAACACAATATAACTATATATAAACAATGGTTCAGGTAAATACAAACATAAACGATGTATATGGATGTTGATATCAACATCAGCAAAAAAAGAGAACTTTATAAACATTATTATTTAGTTAAACTATGTTTTGTTACGTAGAAGAGTCTCCAAGTTGTCCCATCTAGGAGGCAAAAGCGAAATTTTAGTCAGGCAGCCAGGAGTATCGTGATATCACGATCATTATATACATAAAAGTTAGATATATCACCAGCAAATCTGTAGCCTAGTAAAGTAAATTCCTTTAGATAGGGGGAAGGACTATATATGAATCACTTTGCACCGAAACACGAAATTGCTAGACATACGATGCCTGGCTGAAAAAAAAAACACTATTTAAGTGTACTGTATATACTATATATAACTTAATGTAATCGCAATGTAGTCATTTAGTGAGTCCCCTACTGTAATAACATTTTGCAGACTAGTGATGAAAGTCTTGTATGATTGAGGTTGTCATAGTTTATATTAAAAAACATTTGGAGTATATAATTGCACTGCTCAGAAAGACTAGAGCGACACATCTGGTTGAAAGCACTAAGTCCGTTTGTGTCTATTATGGTATTCCATAACTGTTGGATAGCCCACTACAGTAAATTCCTTTAGATAGGAGGAAGGACTATATATGAATCACTTTGTCCCATACGTCTGTCTGAATTATTGCAAAACGTATTCTGACTGATTCTTCTCCGTGCATGGTAGGAGTATGACATGTTAACATACATACACGTCGTACAGTGTATTAAAATATTACAAAATAGCTTGAAACAAATATTCACTTAAAATAAAAATACTTGTTATGCTTATGCACCATACCTGCAAGATTAATTTCAGATTTTAAGGTCAAAGGTCAGCCTTCTTTAGTTACTATATGACATGCCTAGTATCTTACTTCAGAATACATTTGCAAATTTCAATATTACATGTTCAAAGTGTTATTCTGTCTTGACTATGTTATTGGACAGGGGCCAAAAAGCCTGTAAAACGCACGTGGTTCGATATATTTTTTTTTTTAAGTTTAGGTACCTATATGTAAGGGACTTGTCCGACGTTTGGCACAATAACAATAATAAATGTAATTGATTACAAAAAGAATGAATGCGTTGATAAAAAAAAAGAAATTAATATCCCTCACTGAGGAAACCGTTGGTACATGGATAATCCTCAATCGCAATCACACTAAACAAATTCCTTTAATAAAGAAATTTAAAAAAGATGTATGACTGACATAGTGTGTAGAATATGCTTATAGTTTTGCAATCCTGTAGTGCTGTGTCAGCAGTTTGGATGTTGGTCCTATATATTTCGGATAAGATTTCAGAGAACTATGCATGTATTGAAATTTTGATTGTTAAAAAAAAACTTTCAATTTATATATATCAATCGGTCTTTTGTAAATACATCAAATCTCACTTAAAAAAAATGAAAATCTATACAAGTCTCTGAAATTTATTTTAAATCTTCAGATTTTCATCAAGCACTATAGATTTAGATTCTCAGACACAAGGGTACCTTTTTGCTTAAATGCTCTGGGAAAATATATATGTTATGGCAAGAATTGTCATGCAAATGAATCACGTGGCTACCTTCAAAGTCAAGGTCATGTATTCGGGTCAAAGGGCAAAATACAGCAAATTATTGTCAGACTACGCTCTTGTCCGAGTGTTTATTTCTCCTGTTCATTAACATAATTAGAAATAACGTGATAGGAACTTTTTGGAGTTTTTAGATTGGAGATTATTTTTGCTCCAGCATGTTCATTAAAAAATGTTACGTAGTTTTACAAGTATATTTGGTAATTATTCCCTATGGTCAAACGATCATTCGCGTTAAGCTCTCATATTCCTTGATGAAAAGTCGAGGTCACAGTTCAAGGTCGTTGGTCTATATTTATTGGTAACATTTTTTAACTCTTCCATACGTGGCACTTTGTTTTAAGAAAATATACTGCCTGTCTGACAATCATATGCTTGTGAGGCATGCTTCTCACAATGCGGCCAGTCGTTGTTTATTGTTTGTAATTGGTACATAAACAATTATAAACAGTTCGTATGCATAGGGGTAAATGATCGTCTATGATGGTCTGTGTCATTTAATAATCATGCTTTAGAACAACAAACCGATTGCTAATTGACTTTTTAGTTACGACGTTTGAAACTGTATTTCAATTCAAACATTACAGAACTATATTTCATTATGCGATGTTCAGGTTTGGCTACTTCTTTTTGTTAAAATAATTAGTACCTTTGTTCTTTGTCCATAGTAGGTGTGATGTTAGACTTCTGATTAGATTTTTTTAACCCGATAAGTTATACGCTCTATAATTATTGTTAAACCAGTCACATTGGAAAGGCAATTGGTCACTTACACTAAAATACAGACTACCTTTAGGTAAACTACAATTATTCGCCCGATAATGTTTCTGAAGTTTTGTTTTTTCCAATATTTTAGAAATCTATAACATGCTGAAAAAAGAAAATAAAACGGTCGAGAAACTACCTGAGTTAACCTAGATTAATTAAATAAACTGGATGGAAGGTTTAAGGATTCTATGTATTTTCATTAAACTTGAGTAGCACTGTACACCCTCTATGCAAATATCGTGTATATGCAGTGCTTAATAATCTGTCTATATTTTAGGGAAAAGGGTATTGCTATGTCCTTTTAATGTATATAATAGTATATAAAGAAAAAATTCTGAAACTCGTATCATGAGAGACATTTTTGTTCTAATCAAGACCTCACATGGGAGTGTGTCGAGGTCAATATCACTGTGATTTAATAATAAAAGAATGGTATCTTTGAGTAGGGCATGTGTTTTTAGAAACTAAGTGTGCTTAAACAAAGTTATTTGTAACTGATAGCCATTATAAAATTTCCATTTAAGTGCTCTTAGCACCTGAGCACTTAGTCCGTTTTAATCATTCTGCTGCATTACATTATCAGAGCTTAAACTATGTATAAAAATGAAATCTTCTTCTCTAAAACCACAAAGGGTCAGAAGTTTACTATTTTGTGGTATATCGTCTAGTGGCATTCTTTTTTATTTATTTCACATCATGTCCTTGGGGTCAAAACTGTCCGCGCCCCAGGGGTCACATTATTTATATGGACTGATATAGCAAAATGACTTGAACATTTTTTAGTAAAACAACAAGATCAAAACGTGGAATATTTTGCATATTATCTTATGTAGATGTTCTACCAAATTTATTTTAGTCATTCCCCTAGGGTTAAAACTTGCCCCGCCATAGACTTATCTTGTTTCCCTGATATACATACTATCGCAACAGTTCAAGATTGCAAATAATCATTATTGTTATGTTTTATAGACTTCATTTCACTGCTAAAAATGAAATAAACTAATAATTTATTATGGAATATATGAATTTAATTACACTTATTTAAACGCATTTATAATTTTGTAAACTTTAAAGACAGTTTTGTATGGTCGCGAAAATATATGACAATATGAAATAACTTTACTGTCAGATTACTAAATTCTTCTTTCAAATAAGATCTGCATGGGTTGAAATGACAACTGAAAGTCCCTTTATTTATGATCTAAACTTTCGACTTGATCTATAAATATTCACAGTTGAGTTTTGCAGAATCTAGTCCAAGAGAGCTAACCTACTGGCTTACCTTCTGCTTGTTTGAGTAGAGTTGTCCCCCTAAACTAATCTGAGGTTTAAACATATACACTTACATTGTTCTGCAATGGAAATAGTTTAAAATACAAACAATTGTCATAACATGTAGATAGAACTTCAATATGTATGTGCCATAAAATACTTGTTTTCAAAACTTTATTCTCACAACTGGCTGAAGCAGATGGGAATAGAAAGTATGTCCGCATGTCTGTATATTGTATGTAATATATTAAAGTCATGTTATAACTAAATAAGTAAACATAAACGCTTGCAGTTTTATCGGATCATACGAAGCGGTTTGATTGTCTTTTTTATGCTGAGGCATGTCAGCATTAAATATATGAAAGTGTAAATTCTCTTAGTCTAGAGATTGCATTATTGGCCAATCTTGAATATTGATGAGAACAATTTCCATGAAATTTTGTCTATATGCTATTTCATCTGAGTTCTATACTTGGTTATATGGAGTCAACTTGAAATAGCTAAATAACACTTTGGAGTGTTTACCTATTTATCATGAAATTTTCAGAAGAGATTATTTTGTTCTATTGACATCAATGTTGAGATTAAAACTGGTTCTAGCCCATTAACACATTTGCTGTTAGAAGGTTGAGCAGTTTTTCTCGTGTAAATTTATTGTAAAATTGTGAACAAACGAGAAATCACATTTATACACAATCTCCATGCAACTTGCTAGCAACGTTTTATATGTTCATAAATTTCTCCGGTGAGTATAAACAATTTCCGGATAAATACCTGGCTGCCACGAGTTGACGTAGTTTTCCTGGTATGACATGATAGCATGTTTATCAGCTTTTATTTCGTGATTCAAAACGGTAAGCCGACCAGAAGCTTTCTTAGCTTATGTTCAAACCGAACATTTGTTCCAATAATGTCACTGTCCACATACAATCTTTGTCCGGAAGGGTAAAAAAGCTTGGTCCGACCTCAAATTCCATATAAAATATCAAACACAAGGATCAGATCAATTAATTTTCGTGGAATCTTAGGTGAACACATCAAGACATTTGGCCTTATTGTATGAATATAATAGAAACTTTCAAAATCGCCTCTGAAACTGCAAGGCCGAGACATTGGTTGACCAAAACCAGAGTATACATGTAGCACATTATAGTGGTTCTCTGCTATGTTTGTTAAAAACATGCATCTGGTATTAAAATTTTACGGGCCGCAGGTTTCAAATGATTGATATAGACTTATATAAGAAAAGAAACCAAAACAAATCTTTTACTCTTTCACCAATTGTGTCAATCAGTAAAACATTAACCACACCTAAGCACATTCATACCCTGCATCCTCCCCCCGTTGTTTTCTTAAGAACTAGATAATGAGTTCAGTTATTATAAGGACATCTGATTAATAATACATTTTATTCAACACTAGATTGGGATTGCATATCGCAGTATTGGGGTCGAGGTCACTGTTATTGTATCTTACGGTCGAACCATTTAGATTTTGATGAAGTTTGGTCAGATTCTCCAATATGGGTCATGTATGCCTAAAAATGGGTAACTAGGGCAAATCATAGAAAAAACATTTCAGCTCTGTATAAGTAACATTAATGTCTCCATCTTGATGAACGTTTGTCAGAATGTTTTACTTTACAATATCAAAATTAGTTCGGGTTAAGGCCAAATGGGGTCAAAGCCGCAAGACAATTATTGGAATTATGAAAAAAATTGACACAAGGTGTTCAAATGTTATTTTTGTGTATCTAACTTCATTTTAGCCATATATAAATTGGAATGTCTGCATTTGGTATTTGATAAAAATATGATTACTATGGTTGATATTTACGGCCTTCGTGACTATTCTGTTTACTTTTCTTTAAATAATATTTTGATGATTATGTTGAAGACGATGATGATGATGATGATGATGCTGCTTATGATGATTATAATGATAATGAGGATGATGATGATTATTAATAAAAATCTGAATAATTAGCCATCCTTCCATTAAATTCCCTCCTGTTATACGCCTCATCTTATGCCTATTACCACTGACTGGCTGCTCAACACAGTCTTTACTTGACTTATGCGATAATGCTTATACATGTAACTGAATGTTAGACGTGGTAGCTACTAAAATAGGAAACAATCGTTGAAGAATGTTTTCTGCGTCAGAAATGAAAACGAATTTATAAAAATAGTATAATTTGGATATGATTGATCGTTTTAATCTAAACACAATTTCACTGAGAACTCCTCGATATGGTTTTACATGTGGGATGTTTGTTACTTTCAGCCAGTGCAGTAGAGTGACTCCCATTTCAGAGTTGACTGACAAGCAGCCCACAGACCTACATGAACTAACAGTGGAACTAGAAAATGTGCTGGAAGAAATCAAAAGATTGCAGAGCAATGAGGAGGCAAGTGTTCAGTCATTGCAGGGAGCATACAAGGAACACGAGGAATCTACAATACAACAAATGCGCAAGAATATGAATGACACTATTAATTCATATACTAACCGTTCGGTGAGTTCATCTGAGGATAATACGCAGTATTTAAATGAAGAAATGTGCAGGAGTGTACTTTCTATCTTGAATGACTTTGATAATAGACCTATGAATGAGCTAAACGAAATAAAAGATGAAGTGATAAGCATAAACAGTTCTATAACAAATTCTATCCATAAATGCACCGGTCTTCATAACGAATGAACACATCTGTATGAATACATTCAAAACACTGGGAATAATAATGAGCTCTGCCTTATAGCCAGCATAAAACGTGAGCACAAAATACATCAGGCATTGACCGTACTGGGAAAGTCAGGCAAGGTGATTACTGTTCAGGGGAAGTCTGAGCGTAATGTTAGAATACCAAGTCATATGCGCTATCACAGGGTGCTGCGTTATCAAAGATGGACAGGTCCTGGTTGTAGACTACAATAATAATAATGTTATGCTGCTGGACCAGCAGTACCAGGTAGTTAGCTACTGTGATGTGGCTGCTCGTCCAATGACCATGTGTCAGATCACACCCAGTGAGGTGGCATTGACTGTGAATGATTTAGGTAACACACATAAGGTCCAGTTTATCACAGTAAAAAGGAACCAGCTTGTTGCAGGCAAGAAGATTCCGTTAAAACATCCATGTTATGGTATTGCCCACCGTCATGGTGACCTGTTCATTGCCCTTGGTACTGCACTGTATAAGTACTCACTAAGTGGCACACTGGTCTGCAGACTCTATGAGGATGCAACAGGTCCTTTTTCTTCAGAGCCGCCTAGAAATTTTAATACTGCAGGTAATAATATTCATGGATTCATCCTATAATCATTAAACATATGTATTTCAAAGTAATTGCAAAACTTCATATGAATAAAATGTTAATGCGTACATATATTGTTACAATAGCGAGAAAATCGTTCCTGAGAAAGTTACACTTATTCTTTATATTTGTTTTGTTATCATCTAGCTATACATGTATATACAAATTAAAGTTTAATTGTGCTAAACTTCATTTATAACTCATCAGTCACATTTTAACATGTCACACTTAAAGACAACACACTGATATAGTTTATGAAGGTTATTTAACATTTACAGTAGTTCAATACATTGATGTTTTGCAGGAATGAGGTGTGCTGTTTGTCCCTCAGTGGACAAGGTGTACATAACCAGCCCCAGGCAGCACGCGCTCCTCACTGTGGAAAGGGATGGAACAGTCCTGGCTATATTTACAGACCAAGAACTACAGCACCCTTCGGGTGTAATTGTTACCCCTCAGGGCCAGGTGCTTGTATGTGGATGGTGGTCCCACACTATTATTCAGGTGGACGTTGAGGGAAAGAGAAAGATTGCCACTCTGGCAACACGGGGGTTGATGGATTGTGGGGACCAGTGTCAATCTGCTACAGCAACGCCACATCCTCCATAATTGTTGGACAATATCAGAGAGACAACAAACTGGTTTTGAGAGTGGAAAAGCTGACTTGTACATGTTTATATAGGTTGTTGTAATATGTGATTTATACTACATTGACAATGTTTTATAGATCATTAGTACATTGTATTGTGTTTTGTAACAATGTAAGATTGTGTATGTTGTGTATAATACTAATAACTTGTGTACAAACATTGTGATTAGCTTATAATGTGATTTCTTTCTTAAAACAGTAGAACTTTCATAAAATACCCTGGGTTGTTATAACATTTGTTTCAGTTTATTCTTTTAATTATCAAGTTGTCATGAACTGTGTGTAAAATACTCAAAGCATTTCAAGTGTAAAGTTCATGTCTTTACATAGATGCACATGTACATGGCACTATGTTTAGACTTTCATGTCTTCATTCATTAAGTCATGTGACACATGCAATATTGATGAATTCTTTTAAATTTATATGAGTAGGTATAATAGTCTTTATAAGGCGATATATTGATGATTTGAGTAATGTTCACAGAAAATTAACACATGATGTGGGATTTATTAATTTCATCTTGTTTTAAGGGGTGTTGCGGCAGTTTATTTAACCGAGGATATATTTATGGCAACACCGATGCTATTATCACAACCCAAAAGTTTTGTTATCAGAATCATCACACATTTATGACCGAGTAGGTTCATAATAGGTACTCAGTGGTTCGATCCCAGGTGCGGTTAACTTTTTTTAATTCTTTTTTTCTTTCGTTTACTTCACTCTTGTTTTTTTCCTGGAGCTCTTTAGTCCTGTTGTTTACATTAATCAATTTAAAGCATTTAATCACAAACTTCAAAACATGCCGAAATCTGTCAACAAGTCCCTGTTATGGATGATTAAGGTCGAGTTTGATACTGTATGGTCTTATGTTTGTGATTAAATATTGTATAAGTGTTGTGTTTTAGTAAGCCGTTGTGATCCCAATTAAGATTGTAAACAATCTATAATGTTTATGCATATCTCTAACAGTCTATGTACCGGTACTTGGGTTTCGCCT
>VMBQ01002497.1:0-81144 GCA_007657795.1 Dreissena rostriformis | reverse complement strand
TTGCAGTGTCGCTTGGGAAAGAAGGCACTCCCCGCAGATAGGACCCAAATATGGCCAATCGGAGAAAAAGCAGAGCACTTCCAACAACGACGATCATCAAGGCTTGGAGCGCTCCTCAACAACGGATGATAACAAGAGCAACAAGCTTCTGGAGTCGCAACTGTGCCAAGACAACAATGCTGAGGATGACATCCACAGGAGCAATATGAATTCTAAGAAGGTAACGTACGTCAGCGTTTTCTTGTAAAGTTTAAATCCTCAAATAGTCTGAGCATTACTACTCATCAAAATGTCAGAGTCTAGCATGAGGTCTGCGTAATGCTCTTGTTAAGGTTACTGTGCAATACCTAAATTGCACTGTTCCTACTGCATGTATGTGATTGAAACTTCACACATGTGTTGTATGTCATTGTGTATGTGTTCGCTGTCAAAGTGCTATAATGCTGACTTGCAATTTAGCAGAATTATGCCCCTTGTGTACTTGAAATAAAGGTAAAGGGGTTCGTGCAACAATTACATATGTCTGTAACCACTACACACATTCAATTGAAACACCACACATGTTTTCGTGATCATCATGGGAGGTTAAGCAACGGGGCCAATAATTCTGACCTTCAATTCAGCGGGATTATGGCGCTTTAAGTTTGAGTTCTTTGAAAAACTCGGGCAAATGTTTCCAACCCGACTCCTATGTTTAATTGACATGAAGACCTATAATTTGGGTTGACTTAGTGGCCAGTTTAGTCAAGATCACTGTCACTAAAAATAAAAGTTTCCGTTCAGTAGCTCAACGTATGATGAAGATATTGAGCTGAAATTGTATACTTAGGTAGTTACATGCTGATCTAGCAAGGAAATGACTTTTGGGGCAGTGGAGTCGAGGTCACTGTTAATAAAAATTGGAAACGATTTACAGGTCATTCTTACCAAAAATTGAAAAATGTTTTGTATTCAATACAATTCGAGTGAATGAACGTATTGTGCTGTTATTTGTAGCGTTGGTACCTCAAACGCCAATCTTGATTGCACAGGTGATTAAATTTAGCTCAATTAATGTTTCTTGTGTTAGTTTATAAATATGAATCATAGCTAAATCATAAGTTGACAAAAAAACTACTACATGTATGTAACGTCAATTTTCTTTGTGTCGTAATATTAGATGACTGACAGCTAACATACATTCTACAATCAAAGGAGAGAATGATCGAACGCGCTGTCATAGGTTAGCTCTTGTTACATTCACATATTTCAACACAATATATGTTGTTGTTGTTTCGTTGGTTACAAACTGGATGAAATCTAATTTAGAGATCAGCCTTACAGTCATCCCCGATAATATGCAAAACGGAATTAGAAAGATAACGCCCCCATCGGCCTTTGTTGTACTGCTTCAATTGCCACTGTCACCTTTTTATGCCCCACCCCCTTCAAAGAAGGCGTCATATACCATTCACTGTCAGTCTTCACGTATGTGCAAAGATTCCACATTGAAATTTATTTTGACGATTTAAGTTTACAGTTTAGTATTGAATTCAATTTAACTATTTGTTCTGCTGAAACAAAAAATTAATGTTTCATACTAAACAAGTGATATGAATAAAAATGGTCAAACTTCATATTATACAATTGTCAAGTTGACACGCCCTTTAAATCGTTGTCATTGTTATATAAATATATTAAATACGACATATTGGGTTCTGAATCTTTCAGCTTTTGCTCAGCACAGAAGAAGACAGGCGAGCGTTTCGGCCCTCACACGGTCTAGGGGTAGCAGCCATTCGGTGTCTGACAATTGCATCATGAAGGACATTCTAGCTGATAATAACAAGGGAAAGAACTGTAGATCGGCACCAGCAGTAAGTTGTTTACGTTTGGTTGAAAAATATATTGGTGCAACTTGTGCAATAGATCTACATTAATCTTAAATCATGTGCAATTACCCTCCAGGCTGATTGTACGAAAGAATACTTTGTGCCTGTGAAAATCCTTAAAATATGACATTTATTTCTAAGTTAAAAGTGGATAAACCAGTTTCGTATTGTTTCCAGGAAAACACCAGAATCGATATTGAGTTGACTTGTCAACTGCACTAGTCCTGCCCCCAGATTATCCGGTCTACGACAATCCTGCCCCAACCCCACACCCTTTATTCCTTCCCCTTGATCGTTGGGCGTGTCCGTTTGACCCCTGACCATGAACCATTGGCCTCTGTCTAGAGGACATCAGGGTTCAGCAGGTCCGTTTGGCAGGATATTCTGAATATAACCAGTCTTTATATGCCAATCTACAGCTCGCTCCAGAAATTCAGCAAGAAGTCGCATTCTGTTCGTCGAGCACATCATCTATTAGTTTAGACCCAAAAGAAGGATAGCTCTACCATTGCTGCGTTGGTGAATAAGGCGTCTGTTTCTTCATCGATGTCGCTGAGCAACACTTCTAGGACGGACAACTTGTACCCAAATAATGTCATTTTTTAAAAGAGATTTTTACCGACTTTTCATTATTGATCAAATCAATAAGCTTTTTGCCCATATTGCTCGAATGTGTTGGTTTAATGCAAATTCAAAACTCATCCACTGGCTTTATGTGTATTTGTAAATCAATATGGGTCTTAACGATGGAACCAATTTTTATTTAAAGTAATTTTCTAAAACCATGTATTATTTGTTTGTTTTTTGTATAATTGTTAAACTTTTGGCACGTGCGGCAAATGAGTAATAGCAGTAAAATCGTTAGGAATGTAAATTACTTAGCGAAGTCATTTGTTTTTAGAATGCATCAAGTCATCATAGTTACTAAATAAAGATATGAATGAAAGGAAGGAATATTTATATGTCGATGCTTGCAGATATTGAGAGGAAGCAGCGCCGATATGCCAATTTAAAATACAAAAAAGGGAAATAGAATCACCGACTCATGTTTGTTTTTCTTTGTAGTACATTACCTCCCTCTATATAGCGACCATGTGCGGATAGTATTAGGCACATTATATTTCATACTGCAGCATATTTACGAGATAGTTCGCTGATAACATATTGCAGGATGCAAACCCACACAAACATGCAGATAAGTAGGCCAAGGCTCCGACGTTTAAAGTTCATTACACGCACTAGTTTTACATGGAGTTTGTGCATGATAGCGCTCAACCTGTGTCAATACTTCCTGATTGCTTAGCAACTAGGTGCACGCGTCGTTGTTCCGTTGTATCTGTGCAGCCTGATATATCTTTTGGAAATCCCGGTATATCGCAATCAATGCACCTGAGTCGTAAAATATTTCCTCTACAAATAAGGATTTGCATGTTTTGCACTTATGATCGTTGATATTTGAATAATATTTAACGTAGTGGCCTTGCAAATTTTAAACCGGACAGAATAAATATTGATATACTTGTTATGATTCATTATCCTTTTATCAGAGTATTCAATATATTTCGTGTTCAAAACTTCATTTTTTAACTTCTGTTTTGTATGATATTATTGTGCATATTATTATATTCTTCCAGTCACCACACTTGTTGTATATATCACATTGCGTTTTACTATGACGGAAAAGAAAATGGTGTTATGTCATTCGACGAAATTACTACAAATAGCCGAACAATTGTTCTTAGCTACGGTTTCTCTAAGTTGAACAGCGAACGATGACATCCTTTGTATTTTACCTGGCCATACATTTTCACCACATTATTTACAGCCTTTAAGTGTCCCTACAACTATTCAGTTGGCTAAAACGTGGGTGATGAATTTCTTTTTAGTGGCTGTAGTGAATAACAATTGCAGTAAATAATTGAATACGATACTCCATAAGCAGCATTAACATAATCAAACATATTGACCAAATTCCCATACAAAACTTGAAATTAATGCCGTGAGAGCAATCGATTCCTTACTCACAGTAAATACGTTTATGTACGCATTTTACATTTGGATGATGTGCAGGTTGAATTGAAGTATAGCTAACAAAAGTCTAATGAAAGCTAACTCGCACAAAACTAAAGTAGCATTTTTGATAATGGTATCATAAATTATTGAGGTATAGTTGTCTCAATTGATTAGACTTCTTATTTAGCATTCAGATAAATCATATATTGGCCATGTTCCTGATCAGGAAGAGAATATGCTATGGATTGATTATGTTTGAGGTATTTGTGCTGGAATGCTGGCTTATAAGAACCCAATCATTGATCATGTTTCATGTAAATATAAAGCTATATAAAATGGCTTTTTGTAAGTATATCAAGGAAGGAAACAAACGTAAAAGCAAAATTTACATTAAATATAATGCATATAATCCAAACTGAAAACAATATTAAAATGTAAGAACTCAGCCTCTAATTATAAACGCTCTGGTAACGCAAAACAATATATTGATTTGGATAATTAAATGTAAAATAGCTGTACCCGCTAATTGTTTCTATATGAGATACAACAACTTATCGCTCGACATTCGGCTAGAATTGTTGCAAAGGACAATGCTGCACCCCTGTACTGTTTATTTTGCCAATGCAGCAGTAGATTTTTTTTCATGAGTCTACCGGTGGAATTGTTCTGCTGCATTTTATTTGCTGTTAATATAGATCAATAAGGTACGAAAAACCTGGAGTAGACATCTATGCCGAACAACAGTTTTCCGGATTTATAATGTATACGAATGTCCTGTAGTTCATTTTTTTTTAAATTAAATAAACACTGTCTATCGGCCTCTGCAACTGTCTCAACACATACACAGAAGTGTCATACACATGCTCGCTTTTTATTAGATCAGCATATTCACATCTTAAAGTGCTATCACACGCCAGTTACATTGACAGGGCTGAAACATATATGTAAAAGCTGTGTTAATTAGGTGACTACGTACTGAAAAAAGCTGGTTCTTGACCAATTATAAATGTCAATAAATCAATGGTCTTCTTCATTTGTTGTGTGAATTTATTATAATTAGAACAAAATAAAAAAAATAAAAAAAATATCCAAATATGACACGAAACTTAAAAGTATTTTAACCATAACTGTCCTAGATATTATGTTACTCTTTTAAAAGATTTGTTCGCAGTCTGGCAAAAATAATTGTCAGATTAAAAAAAGAATTAATGCAATATATTCATAAGCAAACTTACATTTCTTACTATGCAAAATGTTCAACGAATATGTTCGTTTATTAATTATCATTCGAAAAATGCTTTCACAAATAATATGTCAAAAACGTCTATTTTAAAGAAAGTGTTAAAACTACTGTTAATCTTTAAATTCCAATTTAGAAAGAAAAAAACGTCAGCGAACAAAAGGCAGCTTTAAGTGTATAACCGCATTTTTATTCAAAACGTCTTTTGTTTTATCCTGTCAGTGAGGAACAAATAAACGAACTTAGGGACAGTTGATACGTCTTGAAAACATTAAACATGATATACCTCCCCATTGAATTCTGTTTAGCTAAACGGTCATGCAAGCTCAATATTATGAAATGTTACTTAAATGAAAATAACTTTCAAGTACAAATAATTGTGTTTGGTTTAAAATTAACAGTGTTATAATGTTAACTGGCGCAACGATACAACGAAACTCATATTTCAATATTTATAAATACTGTTTAACCGTATTGCAATACGTATTCAGTGCAATCAAAACATTTTGTAAACACAAAACATAACAAACTAGAACACTGAAAGTTGACATCTTTAATATATATTAGTTGCTTTCCACCTTTAAACTCGTGTATCGTTATGCATAATGTTTTGTAAACACTGAATTTTTAATTCATAATAATAGTATAAATTCATAAATAATAATATTTTTAAGTAATTTATAATTGTTTTAATTGATATTTCACTGTAGACCTCACATTCAATGGACTTTGATATATAATTTAAATCATATTCAAATACTACTTCTTTATTTATAATATAACTTAAAGTCCTTCTAGCACCTTTACATGCAAAGAATCAACCAAGGGATGCTTTGTGGTACATAATTAATAAACAAATTGATATCAAGCGATATTTATAAGTTCAGTTTCTCTTCCTTCACATTCTGACAATAATGCTATTTTTAAGATTCCTTTTCAAAAATCTACTCATAATTATTATATTGAATAGTATTGTGGCATGAATATTATCATTCTTCTTATTTTAGAAGTATCAGAAAACATGAAATTTTACTGAAAATAACGAATAATGTTTTTGACATCGTTAGGCTTGACCTAAATTAAACAAAATTAGTGAACTGAAGATGTGTAGAAAATATAATATTTTGATAACAAACAAACTTATCTTTTGTTATGCTATGACAGTGAATATTATTACGATTATGATTAATGGGAATATAATTAGATTAGTATACAATACAATCGTAAATACAGTCGTAGCTCCACTCTATTTTAATTGATTATGTATTGAAAAATGTAAAAAAATCAATCTTTTGTTAACTTCTCCTCCTTAACCCCTTGACAGAGTTAAGCGAAACTTGACAATAATGAACTATATTTTAAGGTGTTTCAAATCATTCCAATTCTTTGCATATGTAGGTTACCAGTGCTAAAAATAGTTTTAAAAAGGAAAAGCGTCAAAAAATCTTCTCATTGGCCACTCCCCAGGGGTCACATGATTTATATAGTCTTATATAATAAATAACTTCTTAACTAATTCTTCAATGAAACCGCAAGAGTCATGGGTTTAATATATGATGTGTAACATAGCATGGTGGTCCTCTACAAAGTTTGTTCACATTATGCCCCTGGTTTCGAAATTGGCCGTGTTCTGTTGATTATTTGTTTTCAGTATATTCATATTGTGAAAACTGTAAAAAAAATCTGTAAATGAGCAAGGCTGAGAGATTTAATATTTGGTATGTAAGATGGTATTGTGGTCCTATACCAAGTTTTTTCACAGCATGCCCCTGATGGGGTCAAAACTGGCCACGCCGAAGGGTCACATGGTTTATATAACTTTATATCGAAGTTAACTTTCAAAAATCTTTTCTGAAAACAAAAGGGTCCGGGGTTAAATATTTGGTGTGTAACATCGCGCGGTGGGCCTCTACCAGGCTTGTTCAAATATTACCCGTGCGTCCAACTAGGCCCGCCCTAACATCTTCTATGTGTCCTCTGCTTAGTTTTTTCAAACCATGCCCCTATTGTCAAAACTTGACACGCCCCAGAGGATACATGATGTATATAGACTTAGACTTTTTTATGGTTATTATAAACACTTGAATTTGTTTTAATTCAGTCTCATACCATATTACGTCTGTGTCATACAGTGTCAAAAGCCTAGATAACAACTGACTGAATATTTATGTTGTATAATATGTTCGTGACCTGGCAAAGTCTTTTCCATATTAAAATGATCGTTTGATATATTGTTGCTTCAATTAACACATGTGATTTTATGTTTTACACAAACAAAGTTATCATAATTATTATCAGCACAGTTTGAGTGCTAATTATTAAGAAATGTTTTGAGTCAACAATACCACACAAAATGTATTATTGGGTTACACTATGATTTTAATTCACTGCACACCATACTGTATCCCTATAACTCTGTACTCGGAACAAGAACCTTAATAATAGATCATTTGATAAGTCATGTGGAGGTCATGACTTGCAGGCATGCCCAGATAAAATACATGATGTAAGTTCCTGGTCACACACGTTGTTTAGTGGCAGAACATTATTCTTGTTGAAATACGATACGATTGCGAAACCCTAGATCAACTAGAGGGGGTTGTCATTGTCAACAACGAATGACGCAGTCAGTTACCCGACATGGAAGTGGGTAAACTTGAAGGACAATCTTGGGCCAGTAATTAATTGAAATTAGGCAGTGCGATGCACTTTTCTATTCAAAATTCACTTTATCAAACCTTCACAATTTTTTTTGTTTCTCATTTTATTTTGTTCTGAAAAATATGAACATGTTATCAACGGAATACAAATATATGTTATGTGCAAATTTAAAAGAACACTGGTTAAATTATGTTGTTTACAATATGCAGATCAATTTATTGATTATGAGAACAAATATAAAAAATGTTGATTCATATGACAGGAAATAGCAGTTGTTCAGGTTTTTTCATCCACGCCAGGCGGCGCTTCGTAGATTCGAGGCTGCGAGGATGACGAGATACATAGGTACTGAGCTGCCACATGAGGTACAACCCGGCGGAGTATGTGAGTTATGACACAAATTTCCAGAAATCAATAAACTAAAATAATATTTTTAAAAGTGGAAATATATAATTTTGTCATTAACCCCTTTGAACAGAGCACGGCCCATTTAAACGTTGTTTTGAGTAGACAATTAGTGTCCTTCCCTTTAAACCTGCTTTATACATGCTTATCAATCTGTTTTAAGGTTATCTCATATTCAAGTACAAATCTTCGTTGGCGCAGTTTGACATTTAAATAAATCAATACTCAAATGACCCAAATGTCACACGATAATTTAAATCGTTACCCTGTTTACTGCTATCAGTCCTTAAATGTCATGTGGCAGTACTTGGTTTCTGTTCAGTTTAATTTCTTGATTGCTTAACTATTTGAGGTTTATCTTCAATTCTGTTCAGTACAGAATTTGGGATTGCTTGACTGTTTAAATAAAGAAACATTAAAATTCTGTCTTTTCAGTACTATTTGTCTGTATAAACAGAAATACTGTGCAATTAATAATTTACCTTTAAGGTAAATTGTTTCGTTGTGTTTACTTGAAAGTTATCATTAACATGTCGGCCGTTTCTACGTCTTCCCTCGCCGTAGGCTCTGATGAAGTTAAGGATTATATTTGCTCGTCCTGCGAAGAACAAGCGAATGAAGATTTTTACTGCAAACCATGCTTGAAATTGTATTGTGGGAAATGTATTCATTTGCATGATAAGTGGTAAAAAAAATATTCGCCTTATGGAAGAAATGACATTAAAAAGTGTCTAGTTTTGAAACGTGTGGAGGAATTCTTATTAAAGTGTGAAGCGCACAACGACGAACAAATTGAAATGCTTTGTGATGACCACAGTCAGCTGTGCTGCATGAAGTGTGCCTTCCTTAATCACAGCTATGTAAGAAATTCACATAAACGTGTTTAAATTTCAGTTAACGATGTCAAAGTTAAAATGATAATTAAAAATTGTCAATTTGTAAATTTGGGATCACCTTATTTAAACAACCACACATGTTTTATGTGCGACCTTTTGTGAAAAGTATGAAATAATTTGTTTGTTTAAGACTACACGTTCATTCTAATATTTAAAACCGGGCTTATGAAATGCTTTCGAAAGTTCTTGGTTTCATTTTCTACAAAAATCCATTTAAATCATGTATTCATACATTTATTAATCGCTTTCGGGCGTGTGTACCATCATCCTGCACATGCAAATGGATGTATGCACAAACTATTGATTATCTTTATCATATATTGTTTTCACATGATAATTTGCTTGAAAAAACATAAAACATATTTGTTCTCATTTATTATTAAAATGCATGTGTGCGCAATAAAACAATTGCAGACTGGTCGGTCAGGGGGAGGGGGTAAAATAATTAAGTTTTCCTCTACTAATTTGTTCAAATAATGAGTCTTGGGTAAAATCGAACGACACCCAGGGGATACGTGATTTAGATGGACTTACACAGTAAAGATATTTAAAAAAAATCCGATTATCTGAAACCACAAAGATCAGGGATTTAATATTTGGTGTGCGACACTGTATGGTTGTGGTCCTCAACTAAGTTTGTTCAAATCATGCTCCAGAGGACCCACTTTAGGGGTTACTTGATTTTTTTGTTTATAGTAAAACCTTTACTTTGATGTAATGCTGTATCAAACGACATTAGGTCTGTGCCATAAAGCGTAAACACTCTAAATAAAAATTACGGTAATTACACAAATATCACACAGTCTGCACATAACAGATTAATTTGTACACATCTCAACCTTAAGTCCCCCTTGTCTTTAATATGCTATTTTTCACAACATAGTATATGTTGTTGTACTAGCATGTACGCCATACACATATTATGAAATTCATTGTTAAAGCATGTAAGCACGAAACGTGGTATTAAATATGACATTTTCACAACATACAACATTGTGTTGTTCTAGCATGTACGCCATTTACATGTTTTTTTTTATGTTTTCACAAAGTATAACAATTTGTTGTACTAGCTACTAGCATGTTAGCCGTAAATACTTAGTTTAGAAATATATATATATCATACATTCATACCATTAATATTGCTAGATTTGTTTCATACGAGTGTACGTGTATTGTGGTTCCCTTAATCGCAGGTGTTTTCAAACTTAATACTTAAATTATCATTATAATGGTTAAATACAACAATACGACACGAAGGAAGTGTTACAGAGTAAATGTATATGCCTTTGTAAACAGGTATAGAAAAAAGGTTTCCGCTAAATTACTTGAGTTTTGATAGAATAGTTGCACTGAAATAAGAGGGGTAGGTAGCTTACATTGAAAACTAGCCAGCGGCGTAGACAGGCGTACTCAAGTACTCATGTGAGTACAATTCGTTGGCATAAATGGAAAAATAAAGTGGTCGAAAAATGCAATAAAAACAGAAACCTTAGGGGGATCAGGTCTAAGGCATTCAATAAAGTCAGTTATATTCAACAAAAGTCACATGTTTTAAAGATCGGGTATTAATTCATTATTTACGATTTGCTCCATTCACTTAAAAACCCCTAACACTAACCTACTGTAATCGTATGCGATTAAAGGGGCACAAACTGTGTTAATTAATAGGTTATTATTTAAGATGCTGGTAGATCTATCTTAATGACGCCCCTTGTATCCAAAAGTTTTTCACGCGGCATGTCTTCAAAATTGCGGATCAACATAAACATAGCCCGCCGTATTGTGATGTTTTCGATGTTTTCATTTACGTATAAATGAAGAATCAAAGATAGGTCTTTTGACGAAAGAATGGACCGACGTGCTAAATTTCACATTTCCTACAAGGTAGATTTCTATTTTAAATTACCGAAAAAGTAAATGCAACCATGAATTGTCGCCAAACTTACGCCTAAACCACAATTTTATCACAAGATCTACCCGTCCATGGAATGTTTGATTTACTGTAGCATAACAGTAATTGTAGATCTATTATTATTTTTTTATTAAAATGTTGAATTAAAACTAGCTTTTATATTTTAAGGACGTATGCGGCAGTTTATTTTCACCTAAATTTGTTTTACTGTAACACCGGTTGCGCAATAAGTGTATGCTATTTCGGACTCTGTAACACCGGTTGCGTAATATGTGTATGGTTTTTCGGATATGCGATATCAAATATGGGAATAACACCAAAAAAAATCAACTATTAATAAGCAAAGAAAACTGATTAAACAGTATGTGTCCTATAAACTGCACAATAAGAATCGATCATAATCATCATCTCTAAGACCACACCCACCCTTTTATAGCGTGATTGTAACGGCAAGCATTGGTCGCAATACGGGAAAATTGTCGATACATCCTTAAAATTGGAGTTGTTTGTGTCGACTCTGGTGACCTTGTTGTTTTATCTTTGTTTTCTTGTTGTTTGATTACCATTTTTGGTAGGTTGGGGTGAAATCTATGTTCGGGAAGGTTACATGATAAGCACATGAACTTTTATATGAATTTTGGAACATATCATGTTGAAAATAAGATTATTATGTTTTAATTTAGCCCAAAACGTGTCATTTGGTGATATACATTTGATGTATTATGTTATGAAATTAAATATGAATCATAGTTATAAATGATTATAGAGGAATACGTTATTTTCAAATGTTGTCTCACTTTTTTTATCAATGTTGTCCTGTCTGGCATATCTGTGAGGTAAACACACAAATTGAAACAGTCGGAATATTAAATAAAAAATAAACAACACTGGCGATCCTTCATTTTTGTTTCATTTTTATACCGGCTAAAGATAGCTGTATTAAACTACCAAAAATATCTCATTATATTATTAACAAACAAAATAATCAAACCTTATCATAACGTCCTAAAAAGTATTATTTACTTTAAAAAATGAGTCAATTTAGAGTTAAAAAAGTCAAGATTGATTTCAGTATAATTACAGTAGCGTATGAAAAACAAATTGGTAGTTTTAATTTCCAAAAACGTATGCAAGATACCGAAATGCATGTATGTAGTGAATGATTGTTTAACATCTACGCATAACAAAAAATATGTTGTTATTATATTCACATGCTCACGTTTAAGTAGTGTGTAAACGTTTTTAAATACATACATTACTTTTGTTTAATTATTGTTGTATCGAACATTAACTGTGTGTTTTTTTGCGTATACATTTTCTTACCAATTCAAATAATATATAAGTGCAAATATATACATTTATGCATAACCATGGAATGCCGTGCATTGTTCCAGTCATGTAAAGAATTACACTTTATACCGTTTATGTGCCCCTTAAATTGTATAAAATACATCTTGTTTTAAGTTGGATACTGCCTACTTTTACTGATCTCGATACATATTATTAATTGTTTGGGTCTTCATTTAAATTTAAATCTACTTTTGCATTGACATACAGCCAAACAATGGTCAAGTCATGTGATTTTTGCGTCGGCGAAAACTGAATTTTTATTGTTGTTCTATACATCTATAAAACCGCGAGTTTAAGTACTTTTAAATAATGACTCTGGGGGCAAAGCCAACCATTACCAGGCGCACATAGTTAATACTGTATAGCCAACATAACTTAAATAACATTGTACCATTTCAGGGTGAGCAATCGATGATGATCTTGGTTTTCTTGTTTAAAATGGTGTTTATAATTTTTTATAAGAACAATACTCATTATAGCTACAATACTCATTATAGCTAATTGCATAATTCAACTATACATGTAATTGGTTATTGTTTCGGAAGAGCTGTATAAGCTCCCTTTTGACCTAAATTGCTTGCGATAATTTATGCAGCGGCAACATTGAATGCTTATCGAATTGGGTACATTTTCTATATTAAAGTAATGCAAACATACTGAAATTGTAAAACTTATACCAATAAAAGCCACCTTCTTGATGAGGATAACAATTTTACACAATTGTTTAAATAAGGCTGTTAAAATAAACCTTTACGAATATCTATCACACACATTCTAGATCTAAACACCATTTTGCACAATTGGCATCAATGTTATTTTATTATGTGAATGTAATTTGCGTTCATAAAATGAAATAGCTATTTGACAGAAATCACGCTGACAAAGGCCAAAACAAATTTGACGAAACTTTGCCAAAATGCGTATAGGCAATTCTTAGGCAAACATTGATTCTGCGTCATGTATTTCTAAAAACTATGTCACCAGATTAAATACTAGAAAAAAACAACAGTGTTTCCACTCTAGAGGCTACAGGTATAGTCAATCTCGATGAAATTATATCAAAATATTATCACGAAAATTACTGAAAACATATATAGTATATTGGGTTGCATTTTAGAGTAAGGAGAAGTAACTTTTATGGAGAAGTAAAATGTTACGGCACTAGTTGAAGTGGATAAGTGGATTTTAAAGGAAATGTCGAGCCCTGATAAGTTAGTCATCTTTTTGCAAATTATAAACAATTCTTTGTTTAGTTACTTGAAAACAAACTAATCTTTATTGATTCGCCCCTACTGTAAACACAGACAGTTGCCAATAAAAATGCTGATAACAGTAAAGTGCAGATAACGTCAGCACTCGGTCCTGCAAAATATCTTAAGTCCAGAACTATTCAATATTTTATGCTCTTTACGGTGACACTAAAATTTATGGGAACACTAAATTATATTAAAGTTAACTATGTAAACAGCAAAACGGAACAAGATATATAACTAATATGGTTATGTAACTTTGTGTCAATATTGCTAAATATGTTATGTTTATTTTTCCATGATTTATATGTTATCGTAAATGTTGTGTTTGCTGTGAGGTCTGGTTTATTGATGTCTAAGGTAAATATTTTTAAGGTTTGTTGTTTTATCTCATATTTCATCAGAGATAAACGTTTCCTTAAACATTTTCTTTATGGCATTTTTGGGTGGTTTACTCGAGGAATTATATTTATTTGTCATGTGGCTGGTTGTTAAATGTTAACTTTATATCAGTTGAAGTGTTTGTAATTGACAATTGCATGGTTAAGTTTAAAACTCTCTGGGTTGAACGCAATTGCTTCTAAGGCTCAGTGGTCAGAGTGGAAAACTAGTATGCGAGTTCGAATACTACCAAAGGGATGTATTTTTTTTATTTTTTTTTGCCATAATTATTGCTGAATTTGTTTCAGTTATCACGCCATATTTTGCACTATAATAGTGTCTGAAACCTCTCTAAAATGCACGTACGGCTTCGTAGAGATAAAACAAATTCAGGTGGAGCATGCCCCCCGGACCCCACTAGCATGCCGTTTGCGTACACTGAAAATCAACCCAGCTACGCCCCTGCTAGCATATGGTAGCATTTTGAACCAGTCGGGTCAATGTCAAGGTGAATGTAACTAATAAGAAAAACGTTTCTGTTCAATAACTTGAGATGAGGTGAGAGTGTTGTGATACAATTGTGTTCTGTGGATGCTTCCATGCGGACATAGCTTCCAATATGAATCAAATCAAAGTCAAGCTCACTTTAACAACAAATAAATAAATATGTCTTCACTATGCAATGTTGTGTGTGTGGTAACCTTACTTGCAGTCCAAGCTTTGACGTGCACACAATTGTTATATAATTTATATATAATAAATGAGCGTTGAAACATGACGTTGTGCCATTGGCATGTTTCTTGGATCTGTATTTATTGTATTCACTGTGTAACTTGGCCATGCCTTAGAATAATTTCTTAAGATAATGTATTGCCTCTCTGGCAAGCATGTGAGGTACCTCTGAGGCATGCATCATACCATGCGACAAGTCTTTGTTTATTGTTGCTTATTGGTCGATATACAATGATGATGAGATATGCATATACGTTAACTATTGCCTTTGATGGTCTGTGTTCTTTAATAACCATACTTTTACAACAAGGAGTTGTTTATGGACTTATTAATAACGTTTTTGGAAACTGTTATTTAATTTGGAAACATGACAGGTTCATATTACTTTTTGCTATGATCAGGGTTGGGACTTCTTTGTGGGTGGGTTTATTATAAGATAGGTTAACATCAATACTTTTATTCTTTATCCATAGTAGATGTCATGTAACTTTAAACATAAACATAGTGCACTCAACACAAATTATAAGGTATATAATCACTGTGAGACAAGTCACATTGGATAGACTATGGTTACTTGCCTTACAATAACACGGTGTAGATGCATATCGGTAGCCTTTCTGTCTAAATGCTGCCTATCTGTTAATTCGTGGCTGCCTCTCTGTCATAAATAAGAATAATGGAAGTACGGAATGCAAAGAACATGTAAGAAAATCTAAAATTAAAACCCGTAAACACATTTGTGCATGAAAAGAGGTGGTCCATTAGTTGAAGCATAAATCCAGCTTCAGGTATTCTGCAGGTCCAAACACTTATCACAAACTCTATCGAAGATGGAGTGATGACGAGGGTGGTGAAACAATCGTGCATACATGCCACTTTGATGACTTTTTAACATAGCTTTTCCGCTATATGTCAAATATCTAGTGTCATTGATATCATCTGTATGATCAAATTTTTATGTCAATGTACGCTTTATAGTAATTTTCATCAATTTTACTAAAAAAAATGCTTACTTTCGTTTTCGTTGTGGCACGGAAAGCCTCTCGATCGGCTCACTTTTCTTGCACGGGAAGCCTAGTCGTCGATTGACACTGGCATGGCAGGTAGAAATTGCAGTATTGCTTAAAAAACAGGCTGTATAATACAATTTTACAAAATTCAGAAAATAGCTCGAGGCTTATGCTATGTCTCTTTTTTGAAATTCCCATTGTCACTATGACTAATAAAAACATTATATCTTCATTGGGAACATGTGTATACAGAGGTTTACTGTGTAAAATTGAGCTTGTTTGTAACTAATTAAAAATTGGCTCCCTTTTTTAAAGGACGAGGACATTTGTTATCCCTTTTCTCGATGAGTGAAAAAGGATCTAACTTTAACACAGCAAACTCTGTATGCGTTTTACAGCCTCAGTTCTTAATACCTCAATAACAAAGTCAGTAATTGTATGTAATAAATAAATACCTTATATCCTGACCTAGTTTTGGATTGAATATTGGCTAGATGCGATCACGGTCATGGTCACTGTTATATGTAGCAATAGTAGTATTTTAACTCAATCTTGATTACACTTGGTTCAAATATTTATCTCAAAGCTGGTTTAAGTGTATAATCATACAAAAACATTGTTTCAACTTTTAATCTTAACATAACTGTACTTACTGTTCAGGCCTCGAAGAATCCAATCGCCCGCTCGAATTTGCGAGTGAAGTTGACGGTCGGGCGAGTAAAGTTTGTTAAAACCGGGCGAGTGCTGTTTTTCAAGTTGTGAAATATAAATTCAGTTCCACAACTCATGCCACATCGATACAAATTGCGAACTATTTTTCGAACGAACAAAAAATAGGTTTATTATACAAAGAAACTGCACTTTCGTTTTGACAAAGAAAAATGACGTCACGGGCACAGTAAAAATAATTCTCGAAATCGGCTGCGCTCGTTTCGTAGATGTCAGTGCTCTTAGCTAATCGATTAATAGTGAAATTAATAGTGAAAAAAGACCGTTAAAAATATTTGTCATTAAGTGAAGAATACAATTTCATATTAATGTAAATATCAATAAAATAAATAATTCTATAACGGCTAATTTATTTCGTGTTGACCTTTTGTCTCAACAAAACGGGCGCGAAATTAATACATCATGTACAAAATCGCATCATTTGCATGGAAAGCGTGGGAGTATTGATTGATGTACAAACACGCTTACAACAAGTCAGTGGATTTACGCATGTTTAGTGGGAATATTGCATCAAATCTGTAAATAGTCACTGATGCTGAAATTCATTTGAAACTTGAAAAAAAAATGGCAACGTTTGTGTTTTGAAATTCTGAGCACATCAATATTAGCCAGAGTTTGCTTTTAAAAATGGAATAAACGGGATTATCAGGTAATGCATAGACACTGGAAAAGTAGTAATTATGTAGTAAAAGATAGTTTAAGTTTAGAAAGAGGTTCTGGTTGACCATTACTATAAATATAGATAATTTTTTTTAAAGGCAGGGCGAGAAGATTTAAGTGAATGGCGATTGGATTGTCAGGCTTACTCGACCTGCAGGGCGACTGGCTCTGGCAAAATTCTTCGAGGCCTGCTGTTCCTTGGTAAGTTTTACATGTGAGACTTTTTCAGCAAGTGCAGAACAGTGACGCCCATTTCTGAATTGTCCAGCAAACAATCCAGTGACTTGCAGACACTCTCAATTAAGTTTGACACTATTCATGGAGACATGAAGAGCCTGCAGAATAATCAGGAGGCCAGAATGCATTCATTGGAGGGATCATACACTGAGCATACGGGGTCGGTCATACAAGACCTGTGTCTGAATATAAATACGACTGTGGATGCATGTGATAATAGTACTGCGAGTACACCTGATGAAAATGAACAATATATCAAAGAAACCTTGTGTTTGAGTATCAATTCCATCTTGTTTATCAACTCTTGTCCTGCACTGTACAAGTACTCTCTTTGTGGGCATCTGTTATGCACATTCTGTGAGGATGTTCCAGGTGACTGGTCAGGTAAGAATTATGGTATATTCGTCCTGATATCAATAGGAATATGTATTACAAAGTAATTGTAAAACATCATATTTGTAAAATGTTTATTTGTCTATATTTTGTTACAAAAACAAGTGAACTGTTCACTATTATTGATTTATAAACATGAGGAATGAAGGATTCTCCTGGCACTTTATGACATATCTATAGAAAATGAACTTCAAACTGCTATACACTTCCTGTTCTGTTCTTATAATGTGTGTCTATCAAATAAATATGCATGTACCCTATGTTGTAAAATGAATTATCATTAAATTATTGTAGTTGAATTTCGAGAATTATTGAAATTTATGCATGCAATTATAAGTATTGATTTTTATCAACTTGCTTTTGTAAATGGCAAAGTACAGTTATATAGAAATGTTTCAATATGTTTTGTTTGGAAACAGTATTACCCTTTACTCATAGTTATGAGAAAATTTATTATTCTCCATTCTCAAAATACTATTAAATCCTCATCATCATTTTCAACTATATCATCATCATCCAATCAACATAATTATCATTAATGTCATAATCATCCTAATCTTAACAAATGTTTTCCATACATATAATAACCCAAAGAAAAAATAGGAGTGGGTGTTTGTTTTTGACAGGACTTTGAACATATAAATTCAAAAAACAATTTTCTTCTGACGCCCGTTTGTCTTCTATGTGCAACGGAGATCGACCTCAATTGCACCACTCAGTTGAGGAGTCTCGAGACGCCTGTAAACGTTGCAACATCCTTATTCATATGACTAAAGAACTTAAACGATACTTATTAAATTATGTACGGCATGTTGTTATATATACTTAAACATGCATATGTGCGGCATGTGAATAGTGCACACGTATTCATCAACATCGGACGGCAAGTCTTTACCTTAAATCAAGAGTTAAAGTTTGAATAACCTGATCCCCGCCGATGCCCAAAAGCGAACACAGGACGCCCCAAACGCCTATTCATCACTTTAAGTTGCATACAATTGAAAAAATTAACAAATGTCAAATATTATTTTCGTTTAAAGAAGCTGCGATAATTTGCAAGATTTATCCACCACCACCAATCAAAAGAAGTGTACACGTACACCCCATACAATAATCGGTAGTAATGAACGATTCAGGTAAAACCTCGAGCGGGATACGCAACCCTATTGCTCTTTTTTCTTACTTTTTATGGCAGAGGGACATATGAGGACCCATGGCTCAAGACAGGTGTCTAGGTGCCTTCATCACATCCCGAAACCTCTAATTTTAGAGAAATCTACAAATAAGCAGCTATTACTATATGGAAACATTAAGTATTATTTAGCAAATCATATAATAAAAGATGGCCAATTTCATTGCGCAAATTAACATAACAAACAGACATCAAAATCAGCCCGCACGCACCCCGGACATCAGCAAGAAACAAACTAATCACTCAAACTAAACATCCATAAACTAATACTAAAAAAGAGTGTAGATAAATCATAAGTATTCGAATATAATATGAATGCATATGACGAAATTTAGCAACAGCTGTATTATCGTATTAAAATATACAGAATAAGAATAACTTGTTAAATTAAACGTTCATTACAGAACAAAACAAAAAATGAGAACACTGACAATTGAACATACTAAGATTTCAATAAATATGCACGAAGAAATATCTCCATGAAGTGGGAGTGTAAAATATGATGCACATAACTTACAATAAAAAAATCGCATACAACAAAACACAATACGAAGTAAAAGATTAAACAAAATAATCAAGAAAACTTGGCTGCATCAGACTTAAATGAAAATACAACCATTGACTTTCGCGTTAAATGAATCTGTTCGTGTTGACATCCCATCTCACATGGACTAAAAAACTGAACTGAAAATAAACTAAATATCGACATTATCATTACAGCATTACACACGTAAAAGTAATGTAACAGATTATTTAAACAAACACATGTTCATAAAGGGCGGGGGGGGGGCGGGTATATCACCCTTTCGTTCTCCTGGTGCCTGTCAAATACACATCTCGAATGGCGACTCAAAAGATTTGCAAATCATATAAACCCTAAAACGCGAAACCCGAGCGTTTTGGCGCTAAATCCCTCACAAAAAACGCGTGCATTTTTCGCGCTCAACCATTACCATAATCTCTCTCTAATAAGTTACATATACAAAACCAATACAATACCGTATTTATCAAACCGAGAATAATTTCATTTACTCATAGTTATGAATAAATTTATTATGGTCTATTCTCAAAATACTATTAAATCCTCATTATCATTTTCAACTATATCATCATCATCCTATTAACATAATTATCATAAATGTAATCATCATCCTAATCTTAACAAATGTTTTCCATACATATAATAACCCAAAGACAAACTAGACGTGGGTGTTTGTATTTGACAGGACTTTCGAATAAAACAAAGAGAAAATACAAATTATTAATACAAATATAAAACATAAAATGAATACCTAAATATTCTCCACCATGTTATATACCTCTCAAACTGTCATTAAACTGAAAAGATAAATTTGCAAACATTTGTTAAAGCAATACAAATATGTGTTTTCAACAACGGTCAACTGACCACACAAGCCAACTGGCTAATCCACAATAGACATATGGCCAGGCACACTATGGCCTTCAACAAACGGTCAACTGACCCCACAAGCCAACTGGCTTATCCACATCAGGCACACTATGGCCATAAACAACGGTCAACTGACCACACGGGCCAACTGGCTTATCCTCATCAGGAACACTATGGCCTTTAACGAACGGTCAACTGACCACTCAAATAATACAAAAGAGAATAAACCAGGTATAATAAAAACAATCGTAATAACTAATAGTGCCTTTACATGTGCTACCAACAACACATCATAAAATTCAAAGTACACATACATTAATAATGACTTTTTCACAAATTTAATCATGAAACCTTTATCTACAAGAAATGCTTGTGCAACTTTATAATCTTCAAATTTAACTCTATCATACTTTATAAAAGTATTTAAAACACTCGTATCCAGAATCAATCTTTTCTTACCACAAGAATTTGTTGCAACTGACAAAGGATTTACATTGTGGGGAATAAAAGGAACCTCTCAAATACAATTTGTGTAAATAAGTTCATGGATGACTTCCCCTACAAATTCAATATGTTTTAAGCTGATTTATTATTTTTAATAATAGAAGAAGGACGCTTAACAATAAAAGGTTATACATAACCTTGCTTAATCACAGTTATATTGTCCATATTATCATTGATTGTAGACCGCCAAAATTCAATAGAATGTTTTAACCTACTTTTTAAAGAATTTTCAGAAATAAAACATTTATTTTCAAAATCAAATGCATACAAAAAATTAGTCTCTAATCTATCAACATATTCAAAAAAGGTTATATACTTATCATCACTGTCAATTTTATCCTGCCTGGTTCGTTTGTCACTGCTGTTCTTGCTTCTGTAATCACCCTTTATCTGTAATCACGTATATCACCATTTCGTCCTCCTCGTACATACCCTGTATCTAAATATTCACCACCATGTTATATACCTCTCAAACTGTCATTTTAATGAAAAGATAAATTTGCAAACGTTTGTTAAAGCAATACAAATATGTGTTTCAACCAAAATCGGCACACTATGCCTTTCAGTAACGGTCAACTGACCACACAAGCCAACTGGCTAATCCACAATAGGCACACTTTGGCCAGGCACACTATGGCCTTCAACAAACGCTCAACTGACCACAAAAGCCAACTGGCTTATCCACATCAGGCACACTATGACCTTCAACAAAAGGTCAATTGAGTACACACATACTACAAAAGAGAATAACACAGATATAATAAAAACAACATTTTTACATATTTATAATAATAACATACTCAATAAACGATACCTTTATGTTCTCCAAAACTTAATATATCATTCGAACAGTCCAGTTACTGCAAAGAATAAACTTACAAAGATTGTTAATTTCATGTGGACATGCGTTATAAGAAAGTTCGGTCAACTGACAACACAAGCCAACTGGAGTTCACACATCAGATCAACTGGCTTTCAAAAAACAGTCAAATGGCCATACAAGCCAACTGGCTATCCAAATCAGACCAAATGGCCTTAAACAAATGGTCCAATTACCACAAAACACACACACACACACACACACACACACACACACACACACACACACACACACACACACACACACACACACCCNCTGGTTCAGAGGAGGAAGACTGTCGCACATGATGGCTCCGATGCAACAATGCACGAAATGATTTTAAATAACAATTTATAAAATCTCACGTTTATACATGAACATTTTGTATGAGAAATTAGAATTGTAAAAGTTTCGCGCGAGAAGTTTTATTGAGTGTATATGTAAGTACACACATTTGGATGCCGCATCTGTGTCATTGATATTTTTTGTATAATTGGTCTGTTTATTCAATTTTAGCTCTCTACACAAACCGTCCCGACTACATTCCTGATGCTTACTGGGTAATTACAACTTCTTTTGCGTTCCGTAACTACCCGGATGTAGTAGAATTGTATCATTTGAACACTGATCTTACAATGTTCCGTTTATCATAGTAACTCAACACGTAATTAGTAAAAATTCCCCTTATACAATACTATAATCAATTTACCCATTACATGTGCAGTCCGCAGTTTTGAATACGCATATTTGATTGTGCAATAAAATTAAAGAATGGAACTAGATTATGCAGTTATGAAATAAATAAAACTCAGCAACTTTTCCAACCTTTTTTCACCTCAAATGTATTGTGGCGGCAGAACAATAGAATTATATTAAAAATCAAATGTTTATACTAGCGGTAATCCAAGTTTGTTCAACTGAGCGTTTAAAATGATTTCTTTGTTGGACTAAATACAGAGATAAATACGTTTACCAGAAGTAACTCTGTATAATAGGTTACCCTATCTTGAGTTGACAACATATTTCTTTGAAAAATACGGAATATTACAACAATCTTTTGTTGAATCCGTCAACCGTAATGTCTGGTCGGTTGTTTTGGTTTCAAAACATTTCAAATGCCTTTGCCGCCCGCCAGCCAGCCAGCCCGCCAGCCCGCCCGCATTCGCCAATCTAATAACCAGTTTTTTCCTTCGGAAAATCTGGTTAATAAAAACAATATTTATACATAGTAATAATAATAACATACTCAAAAACCATACCTTTCTGTTCTCCATACTTAATATACAATTCAAACAGTCCAGTTACTGCAAAAAATAAACTTGCAAATATTGTTAATTCCATGTGGACATGCGTTCTAAGAAAGTTCGGTCAACTGACAACACAAGCCAACTGGCTTTCACACATCAGATTAACTGGCTTTCAAAAAACGGTCAACTGAACATACAAGCCAACAGGCTTTCCAAATATGGCCAAATGTCCTTTAACAAATTGGTCCAATTACCACAAAAGACACACACACATTACAAACACATAACTTACTAAAAATAAATAGCATTTTTGAATCATTTTTGTCATTATAACCTATAGTGCCTATACATGTGCTTCCAACAACACATCATACAATTCAAAGTACACATACATTAATTATGACTTATTCACAAACCTTAATTAAATTACAACGATAATCTGTTTTTCAAAGAATCTTTCACATTCCGTCTTTAGTGGACACACTTTTCCATCTACCATGCCTTTGCCACAGTCTATCCACAAAATAGTTTACAAAATTAACTGGTCTAAACACATAGTCAGTAGATGAACATGCAATATCTGCAACACACACATACTTTTCTACAATACTGCAATACTACAAATACAAATAAATGAATAAATATCACCCTTTCGTTCTCCTGGTTCATAACCTGTGCCTGTCAAATACACACCTCGAATGGCGATTCAAAAGATTTGCATATCATATAAACCCCAAAACGCGAATCCCGTGCGTTTTAACGCTCAATCCCACACAAAAAACCCGTGCATTTTTCGAGCTAAACCATTACCATAATCTCTCTTCTAAATAACATGTACAAAACCAATACAATACCGTATTTATCAAACCGAGAATAATTTCATGTAAAAGCCACTTACAACACCACCACAGTCATAACATTGTATATAACATTTATGAAGTATGTTTGCTTGTGTCAATTGTAATTATAGTACCATAGTCATTGTAATCATGTATACATATCAATGACATATGTTATTGCTTTATATAGTTACATAAGTTGACTGTTTTATATTTACATATTAATTTTACTCGGTAATTGTTTCCATCTGTTTAATTGTACAACACCTCATTCTCTTTCACCAGACACATTTCATGTGTAATACTTGTACACAATAAACGAATAGAGAGCCTTCATGTCACACTAAAGTATGTTTTATTATTGAATTTTCTGCAGATATTTAAGTTGAGTAATTGCCTATTCATAACAACACATATGCTGAACAATATAACTGTCTTCTGAGTAGTTCGCATTTACAGGAATTCAATATCTAAACATTACTCTGTTTTGAAGTGTTCAGGTGTGCTGTGAGTCCAATTGGGGAAAGCTGTACCTTGCCAGCCCAATCCCTGTCAAGCTCTACACCCTGAGCACGGATGGAACAACAGTCCTGGCTTCTTCCACAGACCCAGAACTAGGCGGTCCATGCGGCTAACATGTGACCCCTGGAGGCCAGGTACTGGTTTATGGATATATGTCTTTTACTGTAATACAGATGGATAGTGAAGGGAGGACGAAGCTGGCCACTCTGGCTACACCACAGAGGGATGGACTGGGGGTACCATGGTCAGTGTGCTACAGCAGCACAACATCCTCCATCATTGTTGGACAAGATGACGACCACATCCTGGTGTTCAGAGTGGAACAACATTAGAACTGATATATCGTCGCCGTCGTTCTCAAACCTTGTAGCTCCACAATTTTCATATTGTTTTCGTCTTTTCCGAATATATGAAATATGGTACGTGTTTTGGGCTATATCTCGTTGCTCTAGGCCAATCCGAGCCCATGAAAGAGTCACGTGACGTTAAAGCTATGTCCGTTTACCCTGACAAATTGTGATGCGGCTTTTATTGCTACGTCATTTCATATATAGGTACGTCATTTCGTACATTTTCGAATTGTCGTACCTCATAAAAATGACAAAACTGTGGTGACAAAATATCGTAGCTACCATATCGTAGCTACCTTTCTGAATATCAGTATGACTTACGCGTCTAAGGCTTATATCGTATTTTGCAGCTTCATTTGTTTGGTATTTTTAAAGAATTTCAATTTCTAAAACATCGATATAAAAAAATGTGACGGGTTTTCTCTCTCCTGAAAAGTTGGCATTTTGTAGCTACGAGGTTTGAGAACGACAGCGACGATATGTTGTATGTTAATTTGTTCTAACAATTATTTCAGTATTGTCTTTTAATAAACAAGTTGTCATAAGTCGTGTATGAAATAACATGACTATTTAAAGGGACATGAAATGTTTGTACATAAATATACATGTACATGACGCTTGCGCTGTTTTTAGTCTTTCATTTCTACGAACATGTAACAAATGTATGCAGAACAGGGACTTCAAAACATGACTAATTAATTTAAGTTAATATGAATACCGTCTGGAAATATGTTTTTTGCTAATCTTCAGAGGATAAGATATTGCTCTTTTGAGTAGTGTTTATATTAAAATTATAAAAAATAAACTCATCGTGGGAAATTTCTTTATTTGACCTTTTATGATGATGATAATTTTATCATTGTAAATAATTTTATTGTATAGTGTGTGTGAAGCTTAAATAGACAAACATAATGCAAACAAATCAGACAATTCAGCTTGTAATGTAAAGTGTATTGTGGTTGAGATGTTACATCTCAATAAATGTTATAATTCCAACATGAGGCTGTCTGATTGTCTATAGATGAAAGTTGTTCATGAGACATTACTTCGTTTTACTGTACATAAGTTTTGCTAAACTTGTTGCAAATGTTCAAACTGAAGACATGAACAGATAACTTGATGTAAATGTAATTCTTTTCGTGTTGTTAGTTGTGTGGCAAGGCCACCTAGCATCTTCTGTTATGTTATGTATCAAGACATTATTTGCTGTTCTGATTAGCAGTAACTGTTGTGAAAACTACGTTATTGCGTACTAACTAAGGTATCTGTTTAAAAGCAATACGTGGAACAGTCTGTCCAGACTCTCAGAATCACAGTTATTGTAATCTGTTTTATAAAAGTTCCGCTTATGTGTAACTCAAGCACCTATTTATGTACAATGTTGGAACTGAACAGTCTATCAACCGGGAATACGCACTTAATTCGCTATATGTCGGGCAGCCTTCTGCAAAGCTTATCACTGAACAGTCTGCAAAATGAAGTTTCAAGATTGTATAGTCAAGCAATCATATCAAAAGTGTTTGAGTGACTGGTATTAATTGCATCAAAAACCAATACAATGCACGTGCATACTGTTAAAGCTCTTAGCTTGTATATGCTTGCTAATTCCAGATCGTTATATGAGTCCATTTAACGGTGAAAATCGACCATAAATCAAATTTACAGACAATCACAAACACAATCCAATTGAACTCGAAATATTTTTTTTATATATATAATTGCAGTTGACATTATCATGAGCATCAACATTTTCTTAGTAGCCATAGGTTATATACTATGCATAGTCATGTTCCTAACAAATATCTATTTTCGTAATAATTATTGTTTTAGCCACTGTACATGTAGAACCGATTTTAGTATGATGACGACACAAGTTAGATTGTAGGATTGTTTGGTCAAGTACGGCCTTATTATATAAATCAAATTATTGATTGAAAATCATAAACACTTTCCCATCGGCATGCGTAATAAATTTGTTAAAAGACGAATGCATATAAAGTACATAAAATACATATTTACATCACACTTGTCATTGTTAGTTCGTGATGAGAGATAAGAACGACACTACATCGATTCAAGATTGGGTTTAATTTTATTGTGTTTACTTTCGATAATCCTGAGAGAACTTTTATAATTTATGACATTCAAGTGCGCCATTACATGAGCTAAATGTCTGGCCGTGCGGTATATGGCGTCGATAACATAACATAAATCGCGTTTATATATTTGCATTGTAAAGGACGCACATGTGTAATGTAATCTCTTTATCATGAAGGCACCATGATTAATATCAAATGATGTATGCATACTATTCCACTGGTCGTGCAAACACCGGCATTGACCATGTTCTATTCGTGAAGAGTCAAGTATGCGATTTGGTTTAATGAGAAACATTCGATAACATGGACTAAATGGAAAACACTTGAAGTTGGGTTAATACCATAGTTGCAACAGTGTTTGTTTGCACAAAGCAGAAAAATACAGAGATATCAGAACAATGTGTTTTATTTAAAAACTACCGAACATAAACCAAGTTATAGATCAGCTGCAGAGCAATAGAGAATGATTTTACTAAAACGTGTTTTCATTTCTTTATGGACTATAACCCTTGAATAAACCTTCACATATGCATAAAAGAGTGTGTGTTTGCTTGTTAACATACTTCGTTACCGAATGATGTCTCATGCTGTCACACTGATTTGTACATCTGCATGTAAAGTTCCGAAACTTTTTTTCTTCAGTGTCGACACTTCTTTTAAGTGTTTTTATGACAGTAAGCTGACAGTTTATACATTTATATTAAAAATCCAATCATAATTTTGAAACAGCAGATGTGATATATGTAGTTCGTCAAGTGCATTTAAACCAACCGACCGATAGGCTTAAAGTATTGCGGCAATAACCTACTGTTAACTTTTTCGATGCACGTTCAGGTTCAAAAAAACTATTTATGAATACACCTACAATCAAATTGATTCCGCATACATTAAATTGCTCAATCGGCGTCAGTTTTTATTCTCAATCAAATTAATCCATGCTTCATGCCAAATTGCGCAAAAACAAAAGTTTGTATTCAGATAATCAAAATACATGTATATGCTATAAACAACCCGTTAGATTATGAATTTGGTCGGTTTAAAAACTAAAGCTAAAAACATATTAGTGATTTATTTCTACGAGCTTTTGAGTGTTACCAGCACGTGACATTCAACGTATACGTCAACCCATAAAACATGTTAAAATGTGTACCATTTTATTGCATTATTTACGACATGCTTATGCAATAGGTGGTTACCGGTAATTCCACGTAAGCAGCTATATGATGAAAAAATCTGCGTCTGCTGCAATCAAAATTGCAAACGGAAATATGCTTTTTGGTGTGTAAATGCACGTTTTGATAAATGCATTCAAAAAGTTATTGCAAAAAACACATAAAACCGTGTAAATAACAATAAATGCATTCCTTTTGCCTGTTTTCGGCGCATTTATTTCAAGCTAAGTAGGCAAGTAGGTCATTGACTTTATGTACAACCATTTGTTTACGGATGTTATGTCATTCGCACATTTGCGCATGCGCATACAGAACCAAAACAAAACGTCCATGAATTGCGCATATGTAATCTGAAAGATGAAGGGGATATGTGTTATTTTATGGTTCGTGGCGATACATTATTATAGAGGAAGCTATGCAGGTATATTACTGTTTTTTTTTTAAGTTTAAACATGTAACCAAAACGCGAGTGCTACTTATGTTTTAATTACAGCACACAGAATGCATTGACATATTGAGCTATCGTCCAAACACCCGTTTACATTTAGTCAATTAATACTTTTTCAAACAGGTTTCAAAGGCGACGCTAATCAAAAGTTACAATAAATTTCTTTTCTTAAAGTTTGTGGTATTTAGTAAAAGATTTTTTTTCTTTCAATAATGTACAGTGGACATATGACCTGATCTTGGTAAGTTGAATCGCGGTAACTATTTGTTTTGGAAAGTAACATATCGATCAATCAAAAATGGCGTAAATGTTTGTCCATGTTTACTGATCATGATTAGATGTATCATTCCATTGTGTTTGTCCGCAATCCTGAATTAATAATCGGCTTTAATATTTTGCATGACTACGATATCGTAGCGTCTATCAATGTTCGACCTACCGCCCGGATTGGCAAGGTACTCGTACATTCCGAGAACGTTTTTGTCCTCAGTGCGATTTATGTAAGCACGTGCGGAGACATTGGCTGTAAGGATTTGCATATCTGGCCGGCATAAAAGTTTCCGGATGACCTTGATTGCCATACATATTGTTACTGTTACGCTTTGTTGGAACTGAGGTGCGACACCGTTGTTGAGTCTCAGCCAATGCTGCAAGCGTTTGTGACTAATAGACATGTTTAAACTAATGCGTTGTTGATTATCTCCCATATGTTGTAACGTTCGGACACAAACATACACATATCTGTGATTATGTTTCATGTTTTGTTTTGTTTTTTACTTTTATTTGATCCATTGATAAGAAGATTTTATAACTGTTTTCCATTACGTTTTCGATAATTATGTTATAAAAAGTCGTCAATTAGAATTTTTGGTAAATTTGAGTATTTAATTGCATATTTTATACGTATTAAACAAGTCAATATCACATTATTCGAATAGAGAATAACGTTAATATTTGTACTTAGAAATAAATCAAAATTAAACCTTCATATAGTTTGTTTTTTTGAAAGCGGGCAACGCATATAATATAAGTCGATTGATTTTACAATACTAAATAAAATTATGGGATTTTACATTGACGTGCGGAAAAATCTTTCAAATATAATTGTATCCATTGGTGTATTGAACTTTTCACGCTAGTCTCGAGGAACAATTTGCATGAGTTTTGGAAGAGCTAGCTGTTGTTCTGCGAAGCGGTGTAAACACGATTTATTATAATTAATAATATTCTGATTTGTGTTCATTAAATTGAATATACTTTGTTTCTATAATTATCTCTGCTGATGCATTTGTTTTTTTCGAATGACCAATATTCATTCAATTTGTTTAACTATTTTAACAATGCATTGCTGAGTCTTCAAACATTATCATTCCAGTTAACGGGCAGAGTCTGTTGCTGCAGGTGGACAATGCAAGTGTCCTTGAATACAGCTCGGTAACATTGACATGCATATGTCCCAGTAAGCCCACGCAAGTGTCATGGTGGCGGGACGGCAGCTCTGCCGGAATGTGGACATGGATGGACGACGACAGCTGTCAGGCATCGCCACCATCCCTGCCTGGGTTCAGCTTCTCATGCATAAATAACACTGCCTACACGTTAACTCTAAATCGCGTTAACAGGAACCAGGATGGAGAGACGTGGAACTGTGCAGTCAATTATGTCGGTAGCACTATGACACCAAGCAATAACGTAACACTCAGTGTAATTGGTATGTTTCGTATTAATAATATTCAATTTAAGTTAACCATCATTGAATAGTTGACCATCGCTCTATACAACATTGGTATATATATTAATTACATTAAACGTACAAGCGCAGGCATCATGATCATTCTAATAAATAAAAGTAGATGTCTGAAATTATTTACACACACTCGACGCTTAAGGCCATATAACTTTATCGGAGGACAAGTAATAATAAACCGCAAGGGCTTTATTTTAAACATTTAATATTAACTGAAGTGATTCATTATTGACAGTGCATCTGTAAAGAAATGTTTAAAAATTCTAGCCTTCGGTTTCTAACTTATGTTATATTATAAGAACTTGTATAATTTACTATTTAAGGTAGCGCACCTGTTATGATTTCCCGCGATTTCTTCGAAGATTGAAGCGCCTTTTTGCCTGTTTACTTATGGATATCTAATTTAAGCAGGTGCTAATGTGAAGTTGTGGTGGCCGAATGGTTAAGGCGATATACTAGAAATCTTTTGAGATCTTCCTGCGCAGGTTCGAATCCTGCCGACAACGCATATCTTTTGCGACGCGTTTTATTTCTTTCCTAACGTAATTTGATTTAATATAGCATATAAGCTATGTTTATCGTTAAAAATATTGCAATTTGTATGCACATTCTTCAATTGTTTAAAATTAAAACAACGTTATGGCTACATTGGATAATTTGCTGCTGAAAATACGAATCATGCATGTTGCATTTTTATTTTTATTTCAAAAAGTAAACGGTAAATCTGTCTATTTCTTGGTATTTTTGCTGTATATAGTGTATCTATAAAAACTAACTTCAAAATATTACTTAAATGATACTGTTTTGAATTGTATGACACTTTGTTTTTAACCAACCAATTTCTACTTGGCTGAAACCACTAACATTTCATGGCGCTCTTCTATAAATAACAAGTTATAAGAGATAATTGTCTGTAAAATAGTACTTATCTCATCTTGTTTAAACTTTAAACACATTTACTGCAGCTGTACACACCAACTGCATGCCCATATTTGGAAATCTAGATAAATTATGGAACTTTCATATACCCAGGGGTGCAAACAAAAACTGGACCAAAGCCGAGCGTGGGGATAGTTTTGAAAAAATCAGTATATTTTTTTTTATAAAACATGGAAAACCTACCTTAAATGTGCATGTAGTTCAGTGAAATGATTCTGATTAAGAAAATAAGACATTATATTATATTTGGAAAGGAGCCCATTACAGGTGCGCTACCTTAAATTATTTTGATAGTAATGTTATATGGAACGTTATCTCAAATGCGAAAACGTTTTGCATATACCATTTTAATTATTATATCATGGAATACTCTATAGTTTTGCATTTAATATTAACACATAGCATTGTTATATTTATTATAAGTGGATATGTATTGTAGAGTTAATTCGAAGTACTATAACTCTATAGAACACATTTCAGTCTCTTATCATATCAATATTTTGCAGTTGTAAAGATGTAAGATTTAATACGTGTTTGTAAAGCTCAAGTGTGTCAAAACAATAAAGACAATCACCAATATGATTTTAGTAATTAAGAATCATTTTGCGTGATATGGGTTTGTTTCCACAAATAATACATACAGTGCATAGCCAACTTAGTAAGAATTCAATAGACACTATATGTTGCATTTTCTAAATGTCTTGTCTTATGTATTTTATTTTAAATTCAGCAATGCAGACCTTATGTGTGTTTCAGTTCATATCAAGCAACTGACAATGAACCCTCCAAACGATCCAATTTATCTAATATTAAATCAACCTGAAAATATAACTTGTACCAGCGACTTTGGAAGACCCAGTCCTTCGATATTCTGGATTCATCATCTGAGTACAAGCAATACAACTTATGACATAGATATGACATGGTCTTCGTCAGCAGCAACTTCGGATCAGCTTATTACCACCAGCACGTTGTTATTCAAACCGTCTATAAAATCCCACGGCACGCGACTTTCTTGCACGGCGAACAACGGAGGATTAACTATCAGCTCAGAAGTCAAGCCGTTAATTTACGTCCAACGTAAGATTTATATTATAGACTTTGCGCTGGAGCGTTTGCGTTTGTATTAACATCATACCACGTACTTGAATAGGTCACTCAGGTTTCAGAAGAGTTTACACAAGTCAGGTTTTTCTACGCCGCGTCCCAATGCACTACTTATCTTTCGTTTATGATATTTACGTCCTTAGATTTGTACATGTGCATACATGTGTCAAAAGGTAGCGTTATGTTTAATGTATCAGTACATACAAAGCTGCAAACAAACCCACTATAATTTGGTTATTTAAGAGCAACATAACACCAATACTCGTTTAACACTTGATTTTTTTTCTCGTCTTTTAGTGATTGCCGATTCCGTTTGAGGTTTTTCAAGAGCACCATTTTCAGTTAAACAGTGTCGTAAATCTGACATGAGTTATCCAATCTTAATTTTATTAAAAGAGTTTAGCGATTCTGTTTATAATCAAATTTTAATTCCGCATACAATTGACATGTTTAGAAGATATGGTATATTGTTAAGCCCTGCGTCAGAGCAGATTTGATATATTAATATTCTAAACGAACTTTCACAAAACAATTCTGACTCTTAATTTGTACTGATGAGATGCTATTGAAAGTTGATTGAATCATTTAATTTTAAATAAAGTCATACTATTGGTGAAATGAAGTCAACCACAATTCACAAACAACTCGAAAGCACATGATTATAATGAAACAAATTATGTTCAATGATTATTTAAAACAAAACACAAAGTAGATTATGGGCTAAGGCAATGTATATGTCAACTAGTGTTAAAACTTCAATGTTGACCTGTTATGTAATCGGGGTACTCTCAAAAGTAGTCGAAAAAATAAAACTCTACATTCGACTTGCATTTTAACAATCTATGCACAATGAGGATTGGAAGACGTGAGGCGTATAATGAAACATAATGATGCAATAATTTGAACACCATCAAAGATATTGCTCCTATAACATGCAATTTGTTTAAAAAAATGTCTACCTGTGTTGCAATCAATACTTATGTGACTATTGTAATTTATATTAACTGTGAACACTGATTGTGATGTGACTTAATATATTTCAGACGGACCAGACACTCCGGACATTTTGTTAAACGGAACGACAGTGTCAGGCACGCTTGATATTATTGCTGGTCAATCTTTAATACTAGGTTGTAGGAGTATTAGCGACCCACCTCCGACCTATTTATGGCGCTATCCAAGTAGTTCAGCAACGGGTGCAATTTTTACTCTTCCAAATATTCAACCCCATCATGATGGAATATTCACGTGTACAGCGCGAAACACCATGCTATCGTCAACGGGTAGGATCATTTCGGAGGAGAAAACATCAGCGGTTAAAATTGTTGTCCTTGGTAAGCCTGTTAAATGTTTTTATTCTTACACAAACCGTTTTGTTTTTATAAAATAATGGTTTGTGTATCTTAGCTAGTGGTTTTTCTTAATGTAAAACACATTTACATGTATTATTATTAAATAAACACAGTACAACAATGCTTTATTCCAAAGGTCTTGCTTAGGTAATCGTTTACAACTCGTGGTGATATCTATATTAACAAATATGTCTTTATGTCATTTAATCACAGTTCCAATTACATGCGTTTCGGTTGTCGGTGAACATATGGGCCTCGTTGTAATGAAAGAGCACGAAACCAAATATTTCATGTGTGAGACCTCTGTCGGAAAACCAGTGGCAACCGCTCGGTGGTATAAGGACAATGGTACACCAGACAAAATAACAGACGACATACCGTTTGATTCGTCGAGCTTCAACACCACGACTAATGTGGATTTATCCGTAAGGAGCATCCTAAATTACAAAGCAGCGCGTCATGACGATGGTATGAGCATATATTGCACAGCGACCAATGTTGGGGCAGTTTTAACATCTGAGATAAAAATACAGTTGCTCATAAAATGTAAGTAGCATATGAACAATGATGTGTTATACTATAAACTAAGTGCGAAAGCATAAACGCACGAGGTCAATTATTTATGACAAATGACCAATTTCTTTCGATTCAGTAAAACACTCCGTGCACGGTTTGTTTGCTTCTCAAAACAAGTGTCCTACAAAACTTTCAAACCGATTATAAAAATAAATTTTAAATTAAAGGTTTTCTATAACGTAATGGTGTTGCCTTTTCGCTATATATAGATCACGCTCTTATCGACTTGTTTTCTTTACAACCATCTTGTTAAAGCTCCACCTGAAGCCCCCAGTTCTCTAGAAATTCGAAAGATTGAAGTGGATTATGCAACTGTTTGCTGGCGTTACAAAGACAATATGAGGCCAGATTTCATCTTGGAATCACAAAGTTTCTATTCGACATGGATAGAACATTCGAAATCAGACGTGATCTACCACGCTGACTCCAGAATTTGCACTGATCTCCGAAAGCTTGACTCATCTACCCAATACAGTGTTCGCATGTATGCCGAAAACCGGTTTGGAAGAAGTGCATATTCTACTATTGAATCATTTACGACAAAAATGCCCTTGACAACCGGTGAGCAAGCAATACTTAAATATAACTGTTTATTTGGGGTGAGTAAATAAATAGACCAGCTACACATACATTTAGCTAATAATGAAATTAAGCCAACATTATTGTTGATATGTTTTCAGCCCCTGTTCCGTCTACATCAGCCGAGTCTTATTCAAACGATTCAACCGGCGGACTAGACGTTGGTGTGTTAACAGCTTTGGTAGCTGTGATGTGTATGATGTATATGATGTAATCGACAACCATACCAGAGTTTGTACAGAGCTGAGTGTATTATATCGATAATTCACCATAAATGATAGTTCTAATACTATCTCACATGTTTAATTGGAGTGTTGTTGTTGATATAAGACCACTGTCGTGTGTTATAGTAAGGTGTTTAGTGTTTGATTATTAGGTCGTAAGCGTTTAACCTTTCATCTTTAATGAAATGCATCGATATGCATACGAATATCTAAATCGTTAATATTTTTGTAAATGTCAAAAGTCGTTAACCACATAATTGAAAAACCCAATAAATATATAAGGATATAAGGTGTTGATTGGTTTTCAGGTTGTTATGATTGGGGACATATTGGTTGTTTGTAATTATCGTCTGTGTCTGTTGCTTTTTTCGATGTTCTGACATTTCTATAACTAGTTTTAGGTGTGGTGTATGTTGTTGTGAAACCTAGGAATGCGCTAGTTGACTACTTTAAGAAAAACAGTGGACAAAAACCTGTACACCTGCGAGGAATTTGAAACTGTGCTTGTGAGTGTTGGAATTGGACACGAAACATAGAGGCGTGTCTTATTAATTACTAAAATCTACCATGGTAAATAAAAAAGTGTTACGTATAAGAGTGAACGTGGATTCTGACGATGGACTTACACTTTTTTTAAAAGTATTTTATCGATTGACAAAAACAATTACTGGATCTGAAGCTCGTAGATGTTTGAGATCATAGATGCCGTTATATATATCTAATATGTTTGCAATTTTAAGCATATCTCAATTTTGTAAGGATTGTTAAGTCAAATATATAAGAATAAACATGTTTTAATAACATTTTTTTTTAAACTGTTTACCTGATTTAGGAACACTATTGTTTCCGTTTAATTTATTTATTTATTTATTCAAATGCAGTTCAAACACATATTCTTTGGATACCAATTCTTAAATGTGCAATTCTTAAATTATAATTAATTTTGGTATACTTACACGATAGAGCTTTGTGATTGTCAAGAGGAACATCAAGACAAAAATAATCATGTTTATACTGTATGGCAAAATAATTTAGGGTGCATTGTGCGTCATTTGTCTGGAAGTAGTATGCTGTTTTTTTGCTTGTATTTCAGCCAGGGCAACCATATTTGACATTTTATGACATTCAATCTTAATGTATTTTGCTCATGTGTTTTGTATCCGAAACAACAACATAAACAAACATTAATTATCCAATTCATAAATTAACTATGGATTCACATACGATATAATATTTGCAAACTATAATTGATTTACTACCAAGAATGGCTAAGTATGTAAAGGAGCTGTATGTTTTACTAAATGAAATAAAATGTGAGTGTGTTTGTGCTTATTGTGCTTAATAAATGGCGTACAACGCGTTTCATTGTAATTGTCTTAATGTAATTGGGCGAAGCTTTCAACATAGCACTGTCATTAATTGTAAAACACCCATTAAACTTGTATTGAGTGACGCGCTAAAGAATATCCATCGAATACATGTGATATTTTTTCAAATTAAATGACACATCAATTATAAAATAGTATTTCATGCTAAGCTACATTTGAATGTGCATAATTGTGCATCAGTTTACCGCAGAAGACACATCACTACAGCAAGGGTGACTATTGTGAGGTGTAAGGGTGACATTTATCGGAATGAAATCCCTTTATTTAGTTATCAATCACCCCCAGGATAAAACTCTAACTATAAACTGCAAGAACATGTGTTAATATTTAAGATAAACTTAAGATAAAATTTAAGACAGAATATTGAAAGATACTAAACAATGGCATAGCTTCCTTACAATACATAACATAGACACGTGCTCATGCTTAAAAAAGTTAAACAAACAAACACAATACACAAAATAGAATAAAAACGGTGGAGAGTCTTTGGGGACGTCTGTTTTGGCTGTGTCGATCCTTATGTTTTGAAGAGTCCATTTTATCCCGATTTACGATATAATTCATGAAATAAGATAAAACCGCATATTTAATATTATACTATTTGGATATATTAATTTGGTAAAATCGGGGTCAAGCTGATGTTATATATCAAAGGGCTGGCAATAATTCAATACATTCGCGATGGATGACCCAGGTCTAGATTTCCGAGATATAGGAGATAACGGGAATCCTTCGTTTCACCTTACAGTCGAATACACAAACATGCTTTACGAGAGTTTTTGACTTGTCATGCATATTCATCCCCGCTGCGGTATGATATCCATATAAAATAAATCATCAAGGGTTTTAAATGATAAATAGGGCTGACGTCACATCATGACTGTGCGCTAATACAACATTGTGTTCAGCTTATATTAATATTCTAATGCTTTTAATGTAATATGCACTTGGGCAAGTATGTTATTTATAACTGAAAGAGCTGACAGACAATCCACTAGTATTTACTAAGTGATAATAAATTATATTGAAGTGGCAATAAAAAGCGACGGAGACTTGTAAAGTGGTACGAGCTCAGATATCACGGAGAAGTTCATGTTACGAGACGGATCATCGCTGTTAATAATTAAATGTATAACGTTTTTTTACAATCAAAAACATAATTTTAAAATACACATAAACAATTAATCATGTTCTTGTTTAGACCATAAACGATTGGCAACCAAACAAAAAGGTATATACTTGTAGTATTTAACCGATGCCTGTTGTTTTTTTCCTATGCACAGTATGCACATCGTCCATCAAAGCGTAATTGTGTAGATTCATGCAAGTTTGCCAATAAACACTACTTTATTCCATTTATACGTCCCTGTCAAACTCCTCGATTGAACTGGACGATAATAAACAATGCATTATAGTAATTAAAAATACATTGATATTGGCATTATATAGTTAGCATGTTCAAGGTTGATTTGTTTTATTTTGACTTTATACAATGCAAATTTGTATGGTAGTATATAATATTTCTGTTAAAATCACTGTCCTCGGGGCAGAAATCAGAACTGTTTCTCCGATTAAAAAGCTGTGCAGAGGTAATTTTAATAAGTGCTAGAAAGTTAAAAAAGTGAGACATATACGATCGCTGACGTACAATGTATAGGTATATCGATATGTATGTTTTGTATAAATAACGCAATAAAATCATATATGTACCTGTATTGACAGGTGTTATGCAATTATTACACTATGTCGACTATATATGGCTTAAATGTTCTCTGTTAGAATCAGTGCACAAATAGACATTGATTTAAAAGGCGAAGGATGGCAAAGATTTGTTTTTCAATTCCTTATGGATACTTATTTTTATATTCGGAATCTGGAATACTAAATGTAACGTTACAAGTTCTTTAGTCTGCAAACATCGCTTTTCAAACTATAAACATGTATCACGTTGAAGACTTGCATGATGTACTGCATAATCACGTTATTTTGTATGCCTTTTTTGTGTAAAACATGAAAACATTGTATTTAATTGTTTTTATAAATTAATAGTGTGTCAAATATGTAATTTTACCTTACTATGGGTTTGCATACCTACACACAAAACGCGCATAAAGACTCGANTATATTCAAACACATCCGTTGAAATAATTTTAAAACATAAACATCTGCACTTTAAGTTGCAGTAGGCCAAGGACAATATATAAACATATATAACCCACATACAGCCACTAAAGAAGCAGATGTACTTATAGACACACGTGTAGTGTTTCATGTGTTGGACTTCGGTAGTTTGCATTGTTTTCAAAGGAAGTCACTGATGGCAATGATAGATCACATTTATTTGCAAATGCTGATATAAATTCAGTCATGAACGCGGACAAAAATGTTTTATATCCATCTTTTATATTTTTTAAAACCTTTATAATCATTGTTTTTGTTAAATCGCAAATACACTTTAAATATCTCTTCCGCTTTCTGCGCTCTATAAATCAGTTTAAATGCGTGCGGAGCTGAACAAATATCATGTTGAAAGTTTAGTTCCTCTTCTGGGTAGTTTTTAGATCAAGGCTAGTTAACAATTTATAGTCTTGTTTTCAACATGTCAAGGGTTGAGTCAACTGCACTATTTATAATGGCAATAAATACCACACATACAATTGATATATTCGATATTTACAATGTCAACATTTAAAACAAATGAAAATGAAGAAACACTATTCAATATAATAAATAAAATACCTAAAATAAAATAAATCACAACGAACTGGTTGACACTGATACCGACACCTTTGCTATGATTTGTTGCAGAACCAAGAAATGTGTCGATGTGTGGTATTAACGAATATGCACCGACTTATGGAGATTTTCCAATAGCGTGTTTGGTTCATTGGTTGTTGACTGTAAAAAGCACATCATTTGAAACTCTAATATCGCTGATGATCTGGTGCTTCTTGTTCTGAACGTTAAGTATCGTTCGTGTTGATCTAGTGTTTAACTTATTTGAAACAATATCGTTTTTAATCGATTTTATTGGTCAGAACAAAAGAATAATGTACGCCATAGATATAATCGACATGTCAGCAATATAATCCATTTAGTAACAGGCTGCATCATAATAGCAATTAGTCCACAAAGCTTTTTTAAATAATAAAAATCCCTTTTTGTACATTGAAATAAAGTCGTTTATAAGTTTTTGACTGGAAAATGATGTTCTTTTACTTATGGGATAGCGTGTATATGTGTACACGACAGATTGTATGGTCATGTATCATGTATCACATGTAATTTTATCCGTATAGCATGTAATTATAGCCATTTCATATTTGAATTTAACACATACCTACACACACAACTATCAGGCCATCCTTCAAAGCAAATACCGAGTATTAAAAAGTGAATTTAATCTTTTCACTCATGTTATTTCAATTAAAAACAACATTTTTGTCAAGTTTCTTATGAAATATATTCTAATAAGTGTTATGTACAGAATGTAAATAATAACATTTCTCTTCAGTAATTAAATTTCGGAAATAGCGATTTCATGTTATCAGTTGGTATTTTATTATAACATGCAAACACCAAATTCTTATTTGGGACATAAAGCAGATATCAAAATACTTTTCAATCGAAAATTGTGCTAAGCTTTGACGAAAAAGCTTGGAATAAGACGTGTATACTTATTAAGCGGAACGGCTTGTTTGCAAGCAGAGTAATGCGTCTCAAAATGAGTTTCGCAACTGAACATATATACACAAGTTTAAGAATTCTAATGCTGCAATCTATCGCAACAAAATAACTAAGTGAAGAGCTAAAAGTTAACGTTTACCTGATAGTCCTTTGACAACTCAGTTGTTTGCGGAAACTTCATTAGAAGTCGTACTTTCTTGTTGAGAATTGTAAGCCGAAATCCTCGAGTATTTACGGAATTCAAGCTCTGCAAGTGGTTTGCAGCGATTGGAAGGAAGGGAATAATCTGGTAGAACATATATTGCGAATAACGAAATGAATAACACTGCAAAGATCGTCTTTTGTTTGTAAGATGACATGTAAAAATGATTACCAAAGCAGATTTAAAAATTAACTATTAACAGTATTTATTATTCCGGTATTGAAGTTTTTTACATTATTCAGTAATATGTATAGTGAAACCTTATCGATTATACAGGTTTCAAACCTGCAAACTGTGTTAAATACGTATTCGTAGTGTCTGAAACAAACATTGCATGGAGTTGTTCAATAAATATAGTAATAATTAAATAATAATTTTAGAAATTCTGTGAGACTACACTGTTGACTGACGATTTTATAGACACAAACTTAATTAGAGTTGATTTCAGATATTCTAGCCAGACGAAATTTAGCCAACACATTGGGTCAAACACGGTTACTTACAATACACTCGTAGTTTATTATGTACTGTAACTACCCCAGAGCTGTGTTCAGACATGCCACGACGAGGAAGACTAGAGTAGCGCTATGTTTAAACATGGGTAGCGCGTGATTCTCATGGGTGATACATGATTTCTAGATACAATCAAAATTCGTTTTAATAACACTTTTGCGAAGTTGGAATGGGTTATTTGTTAATATTCATAGCCTAAAAATGTGATAAATTGTATAAATATACACCAAGGTGAAGTCAACCAGCATACATATAAGTGTCGTGTTCTGAGAAAACTGGGCAAAATGCTTGTGCGTTAAGTGTCATCCCAGATTAGCCTGTGCAGTCAGCACAAGCTAATCCGGGACAACACTTTCCACCTAAACTGAATGTTCGCAAAGAAGAGACATCATTTAAACCAAAAATTCCATAAAAGCGGAAATTGTCGTCCCTGATGAGCCTGTGCGGACTGCACAGGCTAATCTGGGATGACAATTTACGCACAAGCATTGTCCCCAGTTTTCTCAGAACACGACGCATAAGTCAACTCGTCAACGCTATACTTAATCTGTTTCACGTGTGACGTATGGGACTTTTTTTTTAAATATCTTATAATTTGAACATTTGAATTATCTTATTTCAAAATTAACCTAGTCGTACAGTGTTGCCTAACATACTTAGAGCTTTCAGTATAATATACACAATATTTGTTATGAACGACTGTATTGTATAGTATATTTGTCTATTCAATTACGGTACTGAGACCAGATCTTCATACTTCTCAACCGAATTGCTATGAGTTTGGAGTGGTTTGTGTTTTTTAAACCTGCAAAAATACAAAGTTTATTGTATAAACAATTGAAATAGTATGGTTATAATCACGCTATTTTACAATTTTGTTTATGTTCAGTGTCGTTTATTTCACATTAAGTATTCTTCCTGCTGACTTTTTACAAGAATAGAAACATGTGTCAACACCAAAAGAAACGTCATTATACGAGTTATAATACAATTATACAGTCTATAATATATCCTCTGACTGTTTGAGTGCATCACGTGCATTAATGTGTGTATTTGTAATAAACAACTAAGTAAATAGCCATTGAACATTAACAGTAATCGAACAAACCATGCGATCTATATCTCAATACCAGTATGGGCACGGCAATTGTGACAACAAACCCGAAACCTCAACATACTACTCCACCAATCAAGTGTGTTGAAGCTCCAGCGCCAACTATGCAAACATGCAAATCATGAATATATCGTGTCAAAGTAATATGTATGAAAGCAAACGTGGATGACAGTCACGAAAGCCCATACAGAACGCATCCAATAAGAAAAAAACACATATACATACCTTCACGAAAAATATATACTATCGAAATATGAGCCGATAATGCGCGTGTTTATATGAATGTTCGTTTCAGATGTATATATGAATAACGTTAATACAGATGATTAATATGTTCAATTTCGCAAACGGTTAATATGTACCTATTTCAAGATTTTTGTCTGTGATAACGTCTGTCCATTCGGACGGTCCAAATGTGTTTTATGCCATAATTTGTATTTGATAAGTCACACCTGGTTTTAATCCATAATTAATGTATAGGTTTGAGTATTCACTGAACTTGGTATGGAGATAACGCTCCAGCTTCTATCATCCAATTCTTTGTATCAAACAGTAAATGTTTGATTCTAACCGCCTTTGAATCTAGGGATCAATTCAAGAACCAGTTCAGTTTGTACTATTTTGCGGACTTGCATTACTGTCGGAACTTCTAGTTTTGCTACAATTTAATATAAATAGGTACAAACCATACATACCATATTTTAAAATTAGAACACATGTATATTAAACAACACATACATTTGGCATTTTATAATTAATTATTTAACTCAAATTCAATATTTATATACTTGAAAAGATTCAACAGAAAGCGGCAAGGATAGTTAGTGGGGGAACACGTCTAGCATCACTGCATAATTGATATAATGAAACGGCTCTTGAACCCTTTAACATAGGAGAACTAAGCATAAACTGACCCNCAAAATGCTTGTGCGTAAAGTGTCATCCCAGATTAGCCTGTGCAGTCCGCACAGGCTAATCCGGGACGACACTTTCGGCCTAAACTGGATTTTCGCTTAGAAGAGACATCATTTAAACGACAAATTCCATAAAAGCGGAAATTGTCGTCCCTGATTAGCCTGTGCGGACTGCACAGGCTAATCTGGGATGACAATTTACGCACAAGCATTTTGCCCAGTTTTCTCAGAACACGCCACATATGGTAACTCCTCAACATTAATATAGTTGATTTTTTTTTTAGATGACACATGGATACATGTTTTGTTCTCACAACTACCATTACATGTTAATTCGGCGTAGCGCTAGATATAACATTGAAATTATGAAGGTCATGATATTTTTAAAATTTGGTTCATACTAGTATTTTGTGTTTTAACTTCTCTCGTTCATCGTTGTTATATCAAAGTTTGATAAAATGAATTGGTGTCATAAAAACCGTATTTCCTCATTTGAAGACCCGGTTATTTTATACTAAACTTAATAACATAATCTGTATTGTTTTATTTTTTTAATTCTTACATTGTTCGTAGCCGTGAGACTCCAAAAGACTCCCAAAAAGTCCTACTATTGCCTGGTCGTAGCCTTTGACTTCCATAGACAAAGGCAGTCTTGCTATTGTAACTGTATTTTGATGTAACCTGCTGCTCCCTTTGTTTTGATGTGTATAATTTTATGATTAACCTAAGTAGCAATATATGGCACAAACTGTTTATTCTTGTTATTGATCGAAACAAGTTCTTTATCTACACGTGAAAGTAGACTGGGTGGCAAATAGAAATAAAATGTATAACTGATAAGCTCACGCTGAGTCATGTTTAAAAGATTATGCATACATACCAACTCTGTTAGACTTAAAAAACATGTTATATTATTTTGATATCAAAACATTCCGCAATATATTCGTGTTTGACATTTTAAGAGATAGATGTGCTCTCCTGGACGGCTTTTTTTTCCAATTTCAAATTCCGAATGTTTACACAGATATAAGGCACGTACTTATTCTTAAGAGTTCAATGTATTACGAGACACGTGTGGATTTAAATTCTTAAAAGATATATGCGTAAATATGAAAACTTAACGACAAGAACATTCATATATTGACAAATGAGACAAGATAAGCAACACTTTAGTACGAAGATAAAATTTTAGATAGGCCAAAACTAAATTATATTATATATTGACTATAAATAGTTGATTAAAAAAAAAAGTTTAGAACATGTCGTGCTTATTGCCTCGTTGTGTACGCATTTATTCTGGAACTCCCCAAGCACACATGTTTCGGCGGTTAATGAAACAGCCCCATTCGAAAGATGCCAGGCACGAATTTTTATTATTGATATAAGCCCTAGAACACTTTCAATTTTGACGTCATACCAACAGAAAAGATGGCCGACAGTTTATATGGAAAAAGCAACATTTTGTTCAGATTGAGACATATTTACAATGTTGTGATGTGGCTATTTAAAGTAAATATGACAAATAGTGGACAAGTTATATACTAAGCACGGACCCCTATAAAACGTGCAAAACATAAAGTAGTGATAATTCTACCTGACGAAAACATATCTGTAACACACAGAACTCGGGGGAGGTTCGTCCGAAATAGCAAACAAGCACCAAACAGTGCCAAAACTTTATCATTTGAAGCGCTTTGCTAGTAATGGATCCACATTCTCAACTTTCAATCACAGGCTACAGTAAACGACCACACTCCTTGACTAAGAATGAAGGCTCGAAGATCATTAAGAGGAGACTTCTTAAAATTCGGTTCGTTTTTATTTTTTGAAACAAAATATTTAAGTCGTGTACAAGCGTTTTAGATAATACCTTTTTGCACAGTGTGTATTGCCATACTTAAGCACGTCGTTTCGAATTTTAAATCAACGAGAACATGAAAAACTAACTTTGAGTTACTTTCTTCTGCAAGACCCTTGGGCGTTACTACAGTCAACATGTTATTACAAGAAATCACTATAGATGGGTGAATCTTAACTAATTTTCTAATTCAATTGGGAAAGAACACAACAGAAATTGAAATAGTTCAGATAAATATTAATTATATTGAAAAATAAATACGTATTAAATAGCTCAATACATTTTGGCGCAAGGAAAGGGCTCAATAATATCCCTGGCAAGTCGAAAACGGCCTTATGGTTAAAGCGCGTAGGCTTAAATCGTTTGGTGGGGCTATTATAGTCCTGTCCCGGCTGCGCCATTTATTAACCTCTTAGCAATTGATATTCGAGTAAATTCAATGACGAACACATACGCAGGTGTTAATTTTTAAGGTTGATGCTGTTCGACAAAAGATGATGCGAAGCTTTTTAACTTATTATCTTGTCTGAAAGAGATAGTAAATATAAAACTATGGGAATAATAGGACATACACAATGAATAGAAATACATAACTACATGTCGGTACGGCGGCTAAGAGATAAGAAAAACAATCAAATATGCACGTAAAATACATGAAGTATAAACCTTGTACTATCACATCAATTTTTCAATTGTAATGCAAATAATATATAACATAGATAACCTTTTTATTTAAATTATAAATAACTGTAAACTAATTTCGTTCCGCTTGTACACAGGAGTCACAGGGAAAGGATTATATAACTCCCGTTGTTAGTTATTCATTCAATCGATTGTAATGTAAGTCCTGTTCTACTATAAATTTTAACGTCCAATTTATTTATCGCACCCAAAACCGTACCGCATCTTACTGAAATTGTACAATATTTACACCATGCAAGTCTCGCAACAAAACTACTTACTGTTACCCTACGTATATTGTAATCTTACAAAGGTTAAATTACATATTAATATTTTTAATAAATCTTATTTTATCCGTTCAAATTGAAAACAAAAACACTTTAATACAATGGGAACTTCATATAATTTCCATACACAATGTGCATCAGTCTTTAAGTATGCATTTGGATGGGTTCTTTTTTGTTGGACGACCAGGAACAATGTTTATGGGGCTTACGCTCAGTGGTTCGTGTTCATATGGCAATGAAAGTAACATATTCCGGTGTAGTATTCTTTTTTGTTTAACATTGATACTCGCTGTCTTAACCTCTAACACACGGATGCCGGAGTAAGGTTGTTTAACAATAATATACAGAGTGTATTCACACTTGTCTGCTAGTTTTTGTTTGCCACGATTGCGGACCAAGTACTAAGAAGCCCACATTTACGGAAACAACATCTAAAATTGCGTCATAGCGCTGCTTGTTAAAGGAAGTTGTACTTTTTCTACGCGGTCGACAATAAGGGCTTTATTATTCTGATATAAGGGTGATTTCATCTGTTCTGAAGATATAACCAGTAATGAGTCGATAAAGAATTTAGGGGGCCGTACAAACATTAGCTCAAAGGGGGGCATATCCGCTTGTTTTATGTTTTGTAACATTGCACGCATGTACAATGGGGATGATGCAAAACTTCCAATCGCTATTCTCGAACATTGACAAGGCACCTTGCATTTTTTTTAAGAGTTAAATCGTTCCACCCGACCATTTCCCATAGGGTGATACGGGTGGTACAATTATTTGAGATTTCAAAGAGCTGTCATTAGTTCGGTCTTAAATGTTTACCTTTGTATTTGATCCGAATGTATACGAGTGGAAAAAAAGTGAACCATGACATTTTCGAACACAAATGATGCTGGTGTGTGTTGGCCCTTTGATATGTTTTGTATGACAAGCCTGTGTTATCACTCAAAATTTACAATATCATCGTTTGATGTTTCAGAGCTGAAGAAATGTAAACAAACCAATTCCATAGGCTGAGGTGTAGGATGACCTAATCAGCGGTATATGTTAAAAATTTTCTGGGTTTGCATCGACCATACGGTTTAACTTTTTCATCGATCCATCTGTACATGACTGGCCATAACATGTCTTCTATTGAAAGGTGGTGGTTTTCGGTCGCAGCATTGATAAACTCTTGTAAAGATTCTAAATCGTCGTCGCGTAGTTCACTTGGTAAAACCAGCTGGAATAAAGTTGTGTTATTTATTTTTCTTAATTTATACCACACCGTCTCCAAGAAAGAGAATGCCCCAATATCTGATATACTAGGACAGGGAACTATCATCTGAATAGACCTGCTTAGCGAACAATCAAGTTCCGTTGCTCATGTGAGAAACAACTTCAGCCATAACAACACCATTATTCTAGGATTCCCGCCAAACATAAGAGGTGAGAAAGCGAGTCGCAAGTACTTCGACTGGAAAAACAGTATTTTCATTTGCTGAATCAGACAGGACCGCAACGCTGTAAACTAAAGGCGCTTGATTATTTTAACAAAGAATGCTTCTAAGGAGCCCGTTTTTACCACTGGGATGTCATTAGCGGTTTGCTCCGAAGAAGGTTGCATGTCTGAGCGCCTTGATGAACACCGGTTATAGAATATGCCACTACGTTATCTAATGGTTAATTCGAAGTTACTAAGGGTCGCTTACCAGCGGTGACCGGTTGCGTCAAGCTTCGCTGTTTTTTTTGTACATAGGGCAACGTTTTTTTTACTTTGAGATTTTCTATTTGGAAAAATTGCTCTGTTTTTACTAATTTAAACTTTGTTTTACTTTCTTTTATGTTTGTGCATGGCTAATCAACAATTAGTGGCCTGACAATTTTGGCATACAACTGAATGAACCATCTGAAGAAGCCTATGAACCTAAACACCATTTCTTTAATGGTTTTAGGAACATGCCATGATTTTACTGCCGCAATACCGCAGAATCTTCATCGATACCTTTTTCTAAAACAACGTGCCCAATATACATATTATTGGGCTAGGATATTTCACATTTGGAACGTTTGCGTTTTACAGTGGGTTGCTGGGACATTTTAAAATGACATCAAATACTCATAAAGTGAATAGCAGCACCATCAGGGGAGAAACCTGATTATACAATATGGTTTTATTTTATTGCACGAGACCAATTGCAGGGATACACAACACAAATTTAACAGACACAGTTCACATGTAGATAACAACGTAAATTGATAAAACTGCCGTCACTGCATTGAAACGGCAATGTAAAAGCACTGGTGTTTTTACCCAGTTTATATGAGATCCACACATCGAACTTGGCCTTAAATTGTACACAACACATTTAAGTGAACATTAAAATAATGTCATAGCATCACGATTGAAATTAAATAGAAACACAAGGTTAAACATTTTAACTCACTTACCATTTGGCTACTGAACGTTATAAACAAACCAGAGCACCTGAAAAGTAACTTTCTAAGGGAAGATGAAATGGAACCAAAAACACGTAACAGCATATTGTCTTTACTAAAAAGCTTTAGAGACGTAGCAACGTATAGTTTAACATTGAGATCATCGTCGTGAAATTCAGGGCGAATCCGCTGCAGTGCCGGTGACCAGCCCACGAAACACGCACATTTCGCGTGATAGGGATCCGGCTATGACGCTTTCTTCTTGCACTGGTTGTGAACGTGTGTGGATGTGTTGCCCGGAGGTAAGTATTTACAGGAGGATAAGTGTGGACCTGTGACCCGGAGCCTGTAACTGTGTGTGTTGCCCTGCCCTGGATGATTAGCCTGTGCGAGTTTCCCAGGAGAATAAGTGGCGTGTAGCCGACGATCGAAGACGAGTGTTTCCCTCGAATTGTATGCCGAGGACGATTGGTGCCATCCCGACGAGGTTTCCGATCGATGACCCGATGAGTAGTACTAGTTATTGTCGTTTCTAGTAGTTGCTGTAGTAGTTGTTGTAGAAACCCACGAAGAGCTAATCGAGAGAAACACTACACGCAATAAGGTTGTGAAAGTCCACATAACAAAGCTGGGTCATGTATGTCTTAAGTACGGAATCCGGATATTGATATCTATAATAACGCCCTTCTTTCATTAATAGCGACACACGACACACAAAGCAATAAACGATATTTTGCGCGACACACGATGCGACACACGATAATTTGCGCGATACTCAAAGCGAGACACGATATTTTGCGCGACGCACGCAGCGATACACGATATTTTGCGCGATACACGAAGCGGCACGCGAGAATGTACCACGAAATATCGCTCTTGTGTAGGTAGCCCAAAAGGCGATATATAGCGATAAATATCGCGTGTCGCTTCGTGGATCGCGCAAAATATCGTGTGTCGCGCAAAATATCGTGTGTCGCTTTGAGTATCGCGTAAAATATTGTGTGTCGCTTTGAGTATCTCGCAAAATATCGTGCCTCGCGTTCAAAGGGCGACACACACACACATATATATATATATATATATTAAGGTATTCAACTCAAAATGACCCGATCATAGGGTGCATCGCTTTGAACAGCAATTAGTTCATCAATTGTACAGCAAATTTCCATTTTACTACAGAAGTGTCATTGAACCAGTGAAGAGAATTTTAGATACTGTTATACGTAACATTTCAAACTATGTGTTACATTAAAAGATAAAAGATTTTGGATGCACCATCGTTCACACTAGGAATAGGCTAACTGGGAAGTTGTTGAACAAGATTCTTTAAACGTAATTAATGTATAAACATAAATGTAATCTTTGATAAAATAATACATGGATAATAAAGGTCAATTCGATATTAAATGAATTTCATATAAAAATCGACAATTTACAAATATTCTAGGTAGATAGTAGTGTTTTACTCAAACAGCGAATAATGAAGAAATAACAGGGTCGGACTATCAGTGATAGTAAGGGGTTCATATGTCTCCCTATAAACACTTTCTAATATACACAAAATAACATAAAAAGGATTTTATTGTATAACCCGTGCACCTATGTGAATTCACAAATTTCATTAAATAATATTAAGACATAATTACTTATAATAAAAAGGATTTTGAAGGCCTAATCATACAACATTACGGAAACGGTTGACCACTGAAAAGTCCCCTTCTGCAAGAAGGAATTATTGTATAGGTACACACACACTTCATTTTATGCTAAAATGAGTCTGATAAACATCGTCAGTTGAATAATAAAAACTTAAGAGAATAAGTTAATTTATTTTGTTCAAATGGTAAGATATCGTTTTCCACTGGCATTCGTACATGAGAAGTTGTGGAAACTAAGTAATTTATTACAGTAGTATTTTGTCAGTGAAATGGTTTTTACCAGGTACGTGATAATAATCACAGTAAACTAAAAGATTCCCTTAAATTTTAATGAAAAAGCAAGAATTTCAACAAAACATAAACGCGTAGAGACCCTTTTCCATTCCAAGCCGAATTTATTTAACAGTTAAACTATATTGAATGCGATATGTAAGAAAACTCGAAGCGAATCACAGCTCATTGTTTTACGGTCACCTTTATAACGGCTACTCTCCACTTGAAGGTATACCGGCAACTGTCAAAGTCTCATACCTAGTCTCCAACCTTCAAACAAATCTTGTAATACACAGCAATGTTTTTCCTACCACACGTACAAACACATGCGGAAACATGTGTCTTCAAATAAATAGTCATTTAGAGAGTATAGCAATTGCAAACCTGAAATACTGTAACACATTTTGCCTATATGGCGCGCTGAATAAGTTTTCGATTAAATTCACGGACCCATTATGTAGTGTCATTGACTGTATAATATATAAGAACAGCGCAAGTGTCGATCAATAATCGATCACTAACTTCGTATTTGCTGATAACAAAATCCATAAATCATAAGTGGCAGTTTTGGTACGTGTCATTATGCGTATAAAACCATGGTCAAATCGCTTTGTTGGTGGGATAAAACATGTATTGACATGTTGACAAAGACTAACAGTGTATGTTTACCTTATCGATGGGTATTTTAAATTCCGAATTAATCATATTAATTTCTTTTTAAATCTATTTACGTAAACTTTTTGTAAATGTGATTTATATTGCATTATGATTTATCAGTTTTTGGTATATTAATTATTTTATTTGTACATTATACAGATCAGCAAGTTGTGTTGTGTGTTGTGATTAATTTAAAGCACACGTAAACAGATGCAATTGATTTTGGAGGGTGCGTATTAGAACCTGTAACCTGTTTTGATTTCGACCAAACTAGTTTTACGCACATACTCGGAGACCGTTCGGGGTGTCGGAAATGTACAAACTAAGGCGATATTTGATGAAGTACATTACAGATTTAAAGCTTTAATTAAATTTCGTTTTGAAAGTATTTAAGTGATATGGAACACCACGAAACAAGAGGCTCAACCCTATGACCTTCTAGATTTACCTTGACCTTTTGCCAGCGTGATCGAATCATGCTTTCGTCAAATTGTATCAATGACCGTAACAGTTGAGGCCAGTTTGTTTAAAATCCGTCAAATATCATTAGAGATAAAGCAGAGTGCAGAACCAAGTGACTTTGTGGGGTTCACATGCAAATGTTAAGGAATGTAAACACACCGGTAAGTGGTATTTTTTTTTTAAATCTTTCTAAAACAATATTTCTTTAGAAATTTAACTAGTGCATTAAAGACAGTTTTTATGTTGCTTGTGGCAATGGGAAATACAAAAAAATCCTTAAGTTTAATACGCCTGTTTTCTTGTTTAAAAAATCGATGTGTACAGCTTTCATGTACTTTTTTATGCTGCATGCAACGTGAAATTTTGTCACCGATTTCAGACGTATTCAAGGATTCATTCTTAAATCTTAAGATATCGGCACAATCTGCAAGAATAACTGTCTTGTATGCACTAAAGAATTGTGCAAATGTATTTCAATAACTCGAGATATTTGCAAAAATTAAGTGTTAACATTCTATCCAGCTTGTGTGTAAACCCCTTGTGAACCCCGTTGATCCTGCGACCTGAAAGAGCAAACATGCACTATTATGAACATACCAATGGAGACAGACTCGCCTCTACACATCGTCTAAAAGCATGGCAAAAGCAAGAATCGAAGTGATATGGACCGGGCAAGTTATAACAAGTTACTCCATTAACAAGTTATCCTCAATGGAAACCCTCGGCGATCATATGAACGTTTGTTTTGCAATTGAAATCGTGTTAATACTGTATATGTTTATGCTGACACGACTTCAATATTGTGTCTTTACTTTAGTTGGTTAAAAAGAAAAAATAATAAGCTGGCAGGGCAAGCTAAATGTATATACAGATTATGCCCAGTTTTCTCAGAACACGATACATTTATGAATACTATTAACCTATAATAAAGGAAGATGAATGTGTCTTTGTTACATGTGTTGCTGATTTTATGATAAACTTGGCCAGCTATTTCTTTTATAGCGTTATATCATGATCGTTAATATTAAATATTTGCCAACGCTTTAAAAACCAATTCGCTATAGAGACTCATTAATATTGTCAATATAAAGAACCTTCTTCGTCTTGTACATACTTAAGCAATACGAAGTGTATATTTGGTGTTCTACTTTATGAACATAAATCATAATGGAACATAAAAATCCATGCAATTAATTGCATTTTCGTTAGACGTCTTCAAAAGACGTATTAGGCATAAAATTGTGTAACCCCTTTCGTAGTCGGTTCGTAATATTTAAAGGTCAAATGAGCTTTTTTTAATGTTAAAGAAACTTGTTTAGGAATGGTTAGCATTATAAGAAATTTTAATATACATAAGTGATTTGTCTACTGCTGTAATATCGATATTTATATTCAGGGCATATATTGTACTTTTAAATGCCTGTTTTGAAGGACCACAGTTCTTAAACTCGATTAAAACAGCGTCGCAGATTGGCTTAGTTAATTTATTTTCACTAACTTATATACAACAGGTATTATTACAAGAACACGTATATACAAAATATAAAATTGTGCTTTCGAAAATCTCTGAACATCTGCCTTTAAACTATAAAAAAAAGTATTAAGATCAGGAAAAGTTAAATGTATACGTCCGTCCATAATGCATAATCATGTTATTTTCCCTTATATGTGAATAATCGTGTTTTTAAATCTTTTTAATGTACACGCATTATATATTTTCTTGTTGTTGTACATTACTTTTTTGTCCAATATAACTTGAGCATAGTATGTGTATATATTTATACAAAACACAAATGACATATTTCAAAACAAAACCTTTTGAGTAATTTTAAACCATAAACATGTGCACTTAAAATCGCAGTAGGCCAAGGACAATGTCTAAATATAACAAGCAGTTCATATAACAACTTGCCGATGTGCGGTGTAGTGTTTCAGGCTTTTTATTGGCACAGATTGCAGGGTTTGCAAAGGAACTCCTGGTTTGCAAGCGGCGATCCCATTTATTTGCAACAGCCATAATGAATGTATTCAACAATGCGGACGAAACGTTTCGACACGGCTATTATCTTTCTTAAAAAGATTGTAATCACTAATTGTCTTCATTTGCCGGTATCAAATTTAAATATCACTTCCGCGTTCTGCACGCTATGCTGGGGCGGCGCTGTGTTGACATATCATTTAGAATCTGTTTAAGGAAGGTTTCCTGGTAGAAGGCTATTTATATATAAACTTAAAATATCATTAACTTTTTATGATTGATGAAATGTTAAAAACTGTTGTGTCATGTTCAATAACTTGATACCTTAACCGGCAGTAAATGCAGAACACATTTTCCCGCAATATGCACGACATGAATGTAAATTTAACCGACATTTTGTTGAAACTAAGCATCAAACGCTCATATTGACATTCTGTCTTTAGGATAAACGGTTTACTAGTTATTGTTTGTATAATATTTAGTACACGACATCAACTACTGTGTGTATAATATCACGTAAAGCAAGCAGAAGAATTAACTCTTCAATAACTTGACACATAAGCTTTAAAAATATGCTCTATAGTCAATTATATTGTGTGCACATAATTGAAGTAAACAGCGTTTGCTGATCAAGGAGAACTGATATTATTTCTTAAATGTGAGGCTTTGAATGTATTGTTCTTGTTCGCAGATCGATACAGATAAAACACCGCATAGATACTGTATGATCTAAAATAATAATTATACTACTTAAGAGCCAATACAACAAAACATGCGGACAGTCACACTTGTCTATAAAGGATCTCAAGGTATACCATGTATGAACGGCGTGCTTTGCTCATGTTTGATCTACTTATGAAAATATAGATCCATTTAGCCTTGTCCGACCGATATCGGCTGATTGCCGCGCACACAATGCAGCCTGCAGATGTATTGTGGATTCGGTTTCAGAACACTAGCGGTAGGTTTAGTTTGCCTTGACCTATTTATGAGCTGTGTGCAAACATTGCAGGCGTTATGAAACCGAAACCGTTTTGCCGACATGGACCTATATATTTCTTAAAATATGTTCCTTATTTCATATCGTTGATCTAAAACAAACACTCAAAACTGTAGTTACTACTTGTAAATTGACAAGGCGTACATGCGTGTTGATATTCTGAAACAAATACCGAAAATATAGCGCTTGACAGATCTACCAGAAAAAACTGCATGTGTAATCTGAACACACTGTATTGTATATACAAATAAAACCTACAACAAGATAGTGAATCACACTTTTTAAAAACAAGAAACTCTCAAAGTCATCATATTCTTTTCAAATGTAACAATTTTGATCCCTTTGGGAAACAAGTTATTCTGATCTTTTGATAAATGTGTATTGAACAAAATTATGTATTAACTTATGATATTCAAAACAATATAAAAAATATCATGTTATGCATGATGTTAATATTGTCCACACTTTTACAATCAGAGATGTGTTTAATGTTTTATCAATAAAATATATATACATTTAAACCTTTTTATTTTAGCTTGATTGAATCAAGAGCGAAAGCTTTATTGAAACGCTCTCTTGTCCGTTTCTTGGGCAGAACAAGTACTTGATGTCTGTGGGAGAACGCTCCATCTAAAGAACGCTCCGTCAGTATGGATCGAACCCGTGACCTCCCGATAGCTAGGCGGACACCATATCTGCTACCAGACGGCGACTACAAATCGCAATTCGCAATGTCAATAACACAAATTGATAAAAAAAGTAACTCTATGTATTCGAAGGCTACTTTTGTATTTATAAAATAAGCATTAACATGTTAAAACACACACATTACGAAAACAAATTAAAAGTATAATACACATTATATTCAGATATTAAGGTTATCCCACAATATTTAACAGACTGGTACGCATTTAAAGTATGTAATTGCATCGTTGTATTTGCTATACTTATGCATAAATTGAGACCTATTTGTAAATAAAATTAATAGGAAAATACACGTTTCAAAATACAAAAAAAAAGCTGGTTGCAAGTATTTTATAAAAGTAATTTGCATGATTTTATTATTTTTTTGTAATTATCATTACCAGTTCGTATAAGCTGGCATATTGCATAATTGCTAACATAATTGCATAGATTTTGACGTACATACACAGTAAATCAGATTGTGTTTGTAAATATTTTATGGTTGGGTTATGATGTCAAATTATTTGTAGAGATACGCAAAATTATTCAGGAATTCAATTCAACCTTCAGTTTGCGAAGACCTGGTGGACAGCTCTTCATTTTAATTAAAAACCCTATCGAAAACCCAATGCACAGCTATGCGTTACGCTACTTTGAAAACGTATCGAACCCCTAGTGCATAGCTAGGCATTATGATGTTTGACAGCCCGGCTCAAGTTGGCGGAATACAGTAATTTTCATTTGAATACCTGACGAAGACCTTGTGAACAGCTGTTCATTTTTTTTATTTGAAAACCTGTCGAATACCATAGTAATTGTGTAGCAGGGTTCGGTGAACGGAGAACGTAATACTGCCTTGCAATAGGAGTTAGCTTTTATAACGACGCGGAAGTGTGTCTGTGTGATTTGGAACCGAGATGTCCCGAGTTCAATCCTCATTGTGGTCGGGGATTTATATGCCGGGGTAAGATTTGCGCCCAACGTTCAACGCCCACCATGTGTGTCAGACGTCACATAGAAGTCGTGGCGGTAGGTAATTCGTGAACGAATTTCACAATTGGAGGGTGTGTGTAGCGGGCTTCGGAATAAGAGGAACTAACTGCCTGCTATAGGAGCTAGCTTTTATAGCGACGCAGTATAGTGTATGCCTGATATTGAACCGGGGAGTTCCGGGTTCAATACCATGTGTGGCCGGATATTTTTCTGGCTGGGTTACAATTGAATTAAAAAAATACCGTTTTATACACATGGACGGGCGACAACCCACAAAACAACCGATAAAGCCCCCCCCCCCCAAACGCTCATTAATGAACAATGTGTTGTCTTATGCCCTTAAAAGCCCCAAAATGACCAATACAATGTTAATGTAATAAATTAACCGGGCACTCATTCTTAAAATATGGAAGCAAGTGTCTTGTGAACTGCAAATCTCTTAAATGAGATCCACCTACCTATCAAAAGCATACCTCTTGTGGTTATACCTCTTGGGAATTTTAAGTGGAAAAAAAGAATGAACTTTAAACATTTGAAAGCAAGAGCTATAGTTTTATGTCCTACACATTTACATGACAAGATCTAAGTTTCAAGCTGATATCTCTTTGAACTACCAACATAAGATCCGTACAAAATTGTATTACAAACAAATAAAAAGGAAAAAATATGGAAGCACGCGTTTGAGATCTTTTGCACTCAATATTTTCCTAATGAGAGCTAACTCCCTCTTAAATTTAATATTTTTACCTCTTTTAGTTTTAAGATATGACCATGATAAGAAATAGTTACGCAAAGTAATCCTACGACGCAAGCGTTCAATATCAAGTACCGTAATGTCGACCGATTCTTGTATTGTCAATTTTACCGACCGTTTTGTTGCATATGTATTTTCATAGAAATTGCTTATTGTCGGTTTTCAAGTTTGAAATAATCTGTTTCGTTTACTGTCCCATTACGTATTTATAAGTGTCCTTTATGATTTAAATTCGTGTATGAACCGTACATAATGACAGAAACATAAATATTACGCTGGCATTGAATGTCTGATGGCACTGCGAAATTCGAACTTGAGTTGATTTTATCGATTCATTTTATATACAAAACCAAGCTTCGTGGCAGTAAGTATTGTTTTCAACACAAAGATGGCAAGTAGTGTACCTCATTACTGTGTTTTGTATTACAGTGGAACAGTAAAGAAATAATGAAAACGTCATCGACTGATGTCCTCGTGAAAACAAGAGCTTTGAAATAACTGTTTCAGCATTAACCACGAGTCTATTGAACCAATTGCGCATTTGGCAAGAGACATATTTATACTCAAATGTCGAGTTCCATTCCATTTTGTAAATGTATATGTTCTACCTAAACATTACGATAGCACAAAGCAAATAAACTAAGCTTGATAAAAAAAATAATGAAAGGTTTCTTGATTGTGTTTCTGATGTAGCTATATAGTATAACATACATACGTGTATAACATTACATTACAGTACCGTTGATTATTATTCACTCGTTGTGTTCATTCAATACCTTTCATAGAGTTTAATATTTTAATTAATATTTAAACAAATAAAATGCTACAAACTATGTATGTCATTTCCCGAGATTACAATAATAAAGTATTAACACCACGGCTTATTATGTGGAGTCAACTGTCATTGAAAAACTAATGTATATCAGCCTCGCTCTGTAAAAAGTGGGTTTCATGCATGTGCTTAAAGTGTCGTCCCCGATTAGCCGCTTTTATGATATTGTTCGTTTACAGAAAGTCTCTTCTTAGCAAAAATCCAGTTTAGGCGTAAAGTGTCGTCCCTGATTAGCCTGTGCGGACTGCACAGGCTAATCTGGAACGACACTCTTCTAACATGTGCCAATTATTTGGTGTTTAGGCGGACACATGCTCGATGTTGTCGTATTGATATTTTCATGATGTCGTGTTAGTAAATATTTGTGTTTGCACGGCGTTACATAAGTAACGACAATAAAAGTGGCACCAACCACTTGGTTTCTCTATACGTAGCGAAAACATACCGATTCGAATAACCGTTCTTAAATAACAGGAAGTGTCAGAAATCGCTGTTGAATAATTTTGTTTAAATCCAGTGGGGGGGGGGAATTCATATTTTAGTAATCATATGATGTGAGCCTTCCTATCCTTAAGCAAACGTGCGTATTTAATTTGAGGCCGTTCCGCGTGTATGTCTAACATCAATACAGCATTGTTTATTGCGCTTACAAATTCTAATGAATAATAGGGACCTGCCACTATAGCGTCCATTTTTATCACAAAATAAACTGAAGCTGTAAGGTGTTATTTGCAAAACACCACGTTATTTGCATAATAAGTACCAGTCGCTTTGTTGTGTGAAGTCACACACATAGCATTAATTTTCCATTCACTCTATCGCATTACACTTCTTGTAAAATACGCAATTATCCGCAAAGGGCAAGCATATTGATCGTTGCTGTACGTATTGTCTGTACGTATTGTCTGAATTTCCGATGTTCAATATATTACAATACGATGACTTATCATAAAAAGTACACTTGTTGAAATGACATAAAATCGGCAGATTCACATATTGTAACTTATGTATGACATTGATCTTTAATAAATACGCTTAATTACCTTTATAAATGCCTAGATAAAACATAACGCCTCGTCAAAATGAGCATAATATTTTTGTGCTGGGACACATTCACTTACACCGTGATGTTGCATATTTAGATCAAAGTAATGTTGGTATTTGTGTTTGGGTTGTAAAGAATTATGGGCAAACCAAATCGACTGTCAAAGTAACAATTAACAAGCGCTCTGTACGATTGTAAACTAATGCGTCAGAAGTAGTTCATGGCAAGAAGACACATGTCGTTCTGGCAGTGTATGTCGCATGATAATGGGAAATTCAATCGAGCTTATTAGTTGATTATATAAATGCAGCTCGGCGGAAATTAATGGTTTTCAAAACTAAAACTCAGTGCGTGGTATGCCGTTATAGGGTTGTTTATTACGTTTGAAAATTCTCAGTGAATGAATTATGCATATGTTTTCGACTGTTGTCCTCAACAAAACAAAGCAGCTATGAATGGCCTATTCCGGCTTTATCCACCAGTCTCCAGAATCTATTACGTTGTGTAATTTTTTGGGGCAATATTCACATTGCCAGTTGTGTCGAGTATTTTACCATATTAGGTAATGTTTTACCTCAACATCATGACAGAAGATACTCAATATAAAAAAGAACTGATGTGTAAGACAAGCATATCGGAATTTCATTTTTCCGTGTTTACATTTTTTTGTAATCTTATACATAATTTGAAACACTAAATTTCAATATTTAGAATTGTGTGTGCCAGATGGTTATATGTACTTGCAGCAATTTGTTTCGCATAATGTCATTTGCTAGATATTGAAGAGTATGATGTTCTCGAAACTTGAAATAGCTATCTATTTAAATCCAAATACGATCATACATTATTCAAGACGATGATCGTAGCTAATTAATAGTTGCTTAATATCATCCCGCAGTGCGCTATCTGTAATGTGCTTGGCAAAATACCTAATGCTATCTTACCCAACAATAAAGTACGTGAAACGTTGAGAATAAAGCTTTAATAAACATCGACAAACACTACATTAAAGTTTAACGTCGAGGTCGTTGCTATAAAACAAATATCCTGACATCACTTTGTATGTTTCTTTGTCATGCGGATGTCCCACTTGCGTTATTTGTATAGAATTCGATATTGCCAAGGCTGGCATTTGTTTACAGCCGAGTATTTCGGATGGTCCTCTCCTGTTGGCAGCGGACCTCTCTCGCCCTATTTTCTGAACACAAGCCCAGTCGGTCACGGAGGACATACACATTTCTCATTAAAACTTTCAGACGGTCTCGGGGGAATATTTTTCGAAGAATTTGCAATTACTCATTTATCTTGTTCCAGCATTGAAAATACTCTGACAAACGTGGTATTATATAAACTTGAAGTTTAAAAGGTGCATTGAGACGAACCGTGCCGGAGTTTCCAAACAATATGCTCATAATAATCAATCATTATTCGCATGAATAAATGAGTATTTGTCTTTGTTCAGGAAATGTATATGAAGAACGCCATTCTGATACCTTGTTTCATTCGGGAACATCAGGGTGACGAGAGGAGTCGATAACTTTCCAGTAACCAAACTATCATAATGGACGTGCAGCGTTTTGGAACATGCTTTATAGTGATAGGCATTCTGTTAATAACACATGGAGGAGTGGAGTTTGTTTCTGGCAATACAAGTAAGTAAATATTCTGTATTGATTGCTGTCTCTAAAACGTAATGGTGATTGTGTAAATTAATATTATTTAAAAATGTTCTTGGTTGAGACAATTTTAAATAGATGTATTTTAAAAGTTAAACAAATCTTCCTGCGTGAATTATATGCCCTGTATAAATGGCAAATTGAAACAAATTTGATTATTTTATTACATAGTGTCTTTTTCGTTCATGCGTTTGTCACGGTATTTACTAGTAAATGACAAATCTTCTTAACGTATGAGAACTGTTAACTATTATTACCATGTATTTCCCCAAACAGGAGGATTTTCCAGTGAAAGCAATTGATATTTTTTTCATTATATGGAACATTTCATAAATGTTAGACATATTTTAATTATTACATAAACATAGCATATACTGTTAGATGCGTCTCGTATCACTTTAAATATCTGATAATGAAATTCGAAAGTTTTAAGTCGTCCGGGAATAAAACGTGCTACGCAAATGTTTTCAGCCCCCCCCCCAATGATTTTTAGGACTTTTGGGGGTCCAAAATTGACCAAATTTGGACAACAAAAGTGATCAAGTTTGAGGCTTCTTTTAATATGTAGCACGTTTTATTCCCGGACGACTTAAAACTTTCGAATTTCATTATCAGATATTTAAAGTGATACGAGACGCATCTAACAGTATATGTAAATTATATTACGCTCCAAATTAGTTTGATGAAAATAGCTAATATGCTATTTTCATCAAACTAATTTGGAGCGTAATATAATTTAGAATCTATTGCACATTATTTGATAAATGTTTTATAACTAAGCAAAATATAAGCATGTATTTAATCTTATAAATATAAATATAATTTGTCTTAAAAATCCCCATCTGAAGAACTCCGCCACATGTTTCTTAAAGGTTAATATACTATACTGAATAGCGCCCGCTGATTAGATGCGCACGCATCTTTACCCGGCACTATTCAAATCAACGGACCTGTGTAGTTTATATACGCAAAGAAGAAACATACTTACGTGAGGTATACTATATCTTGATAGTGTTATGCATGTGGGGGCTAAAATAACAAAATGAAATTAATACAGACAAGATGCACTTTTTTAATGTGATATAACTTGTTGAGCTTACCATTTAGTATAATTTGATATTTGATGTATACAATGACATAAGAGTAACGGTATATTGTTATTTATGTCCCTTACCGGTCACATAAATTTCGCCCCGCCCACATTTGCGATTATCATGCTTATCTGCTATGTTTAATCATTCGTACGTAACGCCTTGTTGGAACTACTTTAAATACAATTTACATATGCGAAATAGTACATGAAAATATTAGGAAACGTCCTTTTTACAAAAAAAACACGTAATCAAGTTTGTACAATTTAGTTTAGTATAAACCTATTTATTTAAGCTCGAAAGCCAATGGCCTATTTAAACGCTCTCGAGTCCGTTTCATGGGTAGAACCAGTACTTGGTTTGTTTTTTGATAGATCTAAATAACGCCCCCACAGTGGGAATCGAGCCCGGTCTCTAGGCGGCCACCATATCCACTACGCCACGGCAAGCCTCACCTTCTCCTACGCCATATCATACTCGTCTGATATCACATGATATAAAAGGTCACCAACCATGTATTCTCTAAATATCATGACTTACGACACATTGGACTCCTCTTGTCTGATATCACATACCCTAAGTCATCAGCAAATTCTTAATGTATCACAAACGCGGTGTGTGATACAAATATACTTGCGTTCACATAGCGTTTACTTGATTCATTGTTTCTGCAGTTTCAAATGTAGCGCTCGGAAAGAACGCTACACAAACGGACACCGCTGGTGGAAGTGGCCCGGAGCGAGCAGTGGATGCAGATCCGTCCACCTGCTCTGTTACGGCGTCTGCATCTGCTGCATGGACGATGGACCTTGGCAACTTCTACATGATAGAAGAAGGTTATACACTAAATCAGCATGATAAAGCACTGTATTTCTTATACAAAAGATGTATTCGCTAGTGCGTTTTTTTTTGTATATGAATATAAGAGTAGAACACAAGGTTTTGACAGTATTTCAACATTGTAGCAGTCCGCTACCGGTCGGGCAAAAGGCCAAACTAAATAACAATTTTGCCTTACATTGAAATTTGCCCTTTAAATATACACTTAAAATTATTTATAATACAACCAAATAACCATTTAGAATATCATAGATATGTTGTTGTTTTTTTTTATTCAGAAGACGAGTGACCTCAGATGAAAAATGTAATGCACATAACTGTCAAAATGCTATTTATGTCGTGTTCTGAGAAAACTGGACAAAATGCGTGTGCGTAAAGTGTGATCCCAGATTAGCCAGTGCAGTCCGCACAGGCTAATCCGGGACGACACTTTCCGCCTTAACTGGTTTTCCGCTAAGAAGAGACATCATTTAAACGAAAAATTCAATAAAAGCGGAAATTGTCGTCCCTGATTAGCCTGTGCGGACTGCACAGGCTAATCTGGGATGACAATTTACGCACAAGCATTTTGCCCAGTTTTCTCAGAACACGACATAAATAGCATTTCTCAGAACACGACACATTTATGCGTATACTAGTCCTAGTATAATTCCTCGTGTACATTTCGATAAATTGGATCAATTCTTGTAATTGTATTGATGTAACAGTTAAAGGGCTTTACACATCTGCTGAAATGAGGGGTCCTCTCATCACTTTATCTGTGAATACCAAGTTTCATTGTAATATTTAATAATCATCATTACTGGCTGAGAACTCGCAAGATCCAGCTTTATGGCATGTACTTTTCTAATTATGTCAGTTTATTTGCCGATTGACAGACAGACGAATGGATGAACAGATGCATAAATAGACAGACATGTGTGTTACAAGTTTCATGAAGTTTATTATGTTTTCTTTAAAGTTATTACAATTGTAAGTTTAGTTCTATGTGAGTAACATCAATCAGTCCTTTTGCCCCATGTGGCATAAGGGGCTGTGCATATTCCTCACATTGCCATCTACAAGTGAATCAGTTTCATCCAAGTATCGTCAGTACTTTTAAGATACAAAAGGACCTTTGCGAACGGACGGACTGACGGACAGAGAGCTTTAAAGATGGATACGACGGACAGAGGATAAACCTTTAATTTCCTCCGGCGAAACCAGGAGGGGACTGATAATAAGTTGTGTCGTAGAATGTTGTTTTTTAAAATCAAATTAACGTCGTGGTTTTGTCCTCAATAAAATATTTTAATTTGTCTAGCATTTTGTTCAGTTTCAGAAACAAGAAGTCTGACACAGTGGGTTTCATCTGTGGTAGCAGCTTCTTCGTCATATACAGGGTATTACTCTTTCTATGATAGACTTATCACTTGTGCATGTAATAAAATATAAGTTCTACAATTAATAAGTTTAACTATTCAACCTCATAGTGTATTTTCAAAGACCAAACGTAATTTCACATTGCATCATTTTGCTATATTACCCTCATATTATAATCACTATCAAATAAGTGAGTGTATAAGTCTCAAAAAACATATCCCCAGTACGAAAACCGTACCTGAAAAATTGTCAGCCATTTGATGGTTGATAATAAGTTCCTTTCACTATTTGGCGAATCGCAGTCCAGTCTCAACACAACTTGTCTTTGTTCATCAATGGTTTCTTCTTCATCCAAAAAGTATCTTGGGATTTTCATAGAACATCAATGGTTAACTGTAGTTATGCAAGCAAATGCAAGTTTACGATTCTTCTACCAATAAAGACGAGTAATGTCAACAAGTTGCTGCTTTATCCGCAATGCCGTTGGTACGATCACTTTTACTCTGCGTGTTCTCTTTAGAATACTGCTTTAACCGTATATCTATAGATAAATAGAAGAATACGGTTAAGTCCCGTAGTCATAAAGCTTCTTAGGAAAAAACTTAGGACATTACTTAAGTATACTTAATTCTTTACGTCTCTGGCTATTTTGCGTTGATGTAATGTACATTTAATTGTCTTACACTAGTGATTTATACCTCTGTGTTAAATATGTTATCTTTTTTTAAGGCAGCAAACAAAAGAATTCACGCATAAAAAAATGTCTGCAAGTTAAGTTAAGATTCCCCTAAGGAGCATTATGATTACCGGCCTAGCTATATTTTTAACTCTGATCAAATACTGAAATAATACAAATTAAGAATGTCATCAGGACATCTAACGGGGAATTCCGGGTTTCATTATTTACTATTGTATGTAAGGCAAACATGTAACACAATATTATATTTTTGTATATTATTCAATGAAATATTTTATAAACAAACACTATTTCAGATATCCGGCTACAGATATCATAGGTCCTAATAACGGAATTAATTGGCTTCCGCATACTACTACAACTGCACAACTGCATCGTGTGGAGGTACGCATACACGCTATTGTTATGCTACACATGTTTATTGCATTGCGTGAAGAAGTCGCACAATTGTATGGTGTATGATATACATATAGATATATATGTAGCATCAAGGTGAATGATTGTGTATATCTCTCATACTAGGTTAAGTTCGACAACAAAGTGCAAGTGACAAGAGTTGACATCTTCCTATCTGGCGGTGCAGGCAACGAGAAGGCCATTAGGTGCAACGTTGACGGAAACTGGATAACTCTTTGGAGCACAACACCAGTCAGCTCTTCTAGTGGTGTGCAAACAGTTTCTCCGAGTCTGGTAAGTAAGAAACAACCCATTAAAGAAAGATCGTTCATGATTAATGTCGGGACTAATAAATAGATTGATGGACAGTAGGATCAAATATATGGATGGGTTTATGTCTGCGTCAGATAGATGAATTGTTCAAGGACAACTATTTACGGATGTATGGCTTATGGAGGGTCCGCTAGATTGTGTGATGTATGGATAGGTTGAAGAATTAATTTATAAATTGGCAATAGTTGGAAGAATGGATGGGTTGGTGAAAGGAATGATTTGTACATGAATTGATGCTCCAGATTTACGAACGTAGGAAGTTGATGAAACATGCCATCGGTAAAAGTTTTTTTTTCAATTTCAGGAGACCTCATGCTTTTCGAACTTCATCGGGGTCGATTTTCAAACGCTACGATATGAATCGTACGTCGACGCTATTCGATTGCACGGAGACAAACGTAAGCAACCTGTTCGACATAAACCACGCATTTTATCAATCTGCTTTAATATTAGTGTGCTCATAGATTTCGACTTATGGACATTACATTAATACACATACATATATCGAATGAGAAAAATAATTGCTCACCTATTGAGCAAATCAAGTTTCCAAGTTGACTCCGCTAAAAAGTTTGTTTACTACTCTAGTGTTTCTCAGATGTTTTTATTTTATCCAAGTGGGCTAATTTGTGAGACTACATAACATTTGTAGATTTTCCAACTCGTCTTAATATTATTGAACAAAATCCACCATAGACTTGTGTAACATTGCTTTGACTTTATGTGTTTGTAATAACTATTGATTGTATCTGCAATCTAATTTGTATTATGAAAACTTGTAAATTAACCCATTTATGCCGAGTGGACTCTCCCATCCTTCTAAATTGGATCAATTTATTTCCAAAATTAGAGATGTCTGGTATATTTATTTCTATTTTTAGAATATTTCTCACAGAAATTCCTTTAAGCAAACAGCGTAGACCCTGATGAGACGCCGCATTATGCGGCGTCTCATCAGGGTGTACGCTGTTTGCCTAGGCCTGTTTTTGTAGACGCCAGGCAGAAATGGGTTAAAGTTATATTTTAAAACTACTAAGATCACGACTAACACGGGTTTCTTTATTTATGACCACGTAAAATGTTATGTCTTACCGTGTACAAAATACTCGTTTTTAATTGGATAAGCCAGGTCACACGCTAATCGTGTATGTATCCGTATTTGGTCAGTACATTTTTATATAAGATAAGTGACAATAGATGAAGTCAGAGAAGGTAACACAACTTTTCACCTGTTATTACGTCAGTGCTGGAGAAAGAATCTTACTAGGTAAGATCAATTATTTACACGGCTTCTTACTGATCCCGCACCGTTTGATACAGGGTAGTAAATTTTATTGGGCTCAAGCTACGGTCTCGCCAATATTAATGAGCGCTGACCTTGTATCAAACAGTAAGAAGCCATGTTACTAATAATATTGGTCAGTAAAAGAGAAATTTTGAGCGAGAGCGTAGCACCTTGTGTGGAGAAAGTAAGAAGCAGTGTTACGACTTTACCTTACCGAGTACCATTCTGTTACCAGCATCAACGTAATAACGTGACATAAATGAAGTATACTGTATTTGATAACGTTATATTGCCTACTACCGTGACGGCATTTAACGTTACTGACTATAAAAGAAATTACAGACCTAATATGGGTGAATGCAATGCCAGAAGGTTATTTGGCTAAACCAATTCAAAGCGAGTATTTTCTACGATTAAAGATCAACAAAAACACACCGTCTTTTCATTGTGGTTTAATTGAGCAAAGTAAACTCTTTTGTACATCGGTGATATAATAATATAATTCTGTATTGCATCTGACATCTAAGTATTGTATTTGCATTTTGGATGTTACAAAACAATTAACTTATCGAGATATTAAGACGTAAAATTGAAACGTGTTTGTTTTCTTAGTTTTTTTTCCCATTTTGTTTTCTCTTCAAAATATATTTAGTTTTTGTTTCCCGAAATCGATTCGACATAATTGTTGCGTAAGAGTACATAATTAACCAAATTTTAGACTTAGTTATATCATACGTGATTGTCGACTTTAAGAATGGATATGGTTGTAATCTTTTTTAAACGTGTCTGTAATATTTCAATGTACGTCAATATATCATTAACAAGTATAAAACATACATTTTAAATCCATAGCGCCTATATCTATCCAATTGGGACTGACGCAAGGGCCCTACCAAGCACAGGGAATTATGAACGGATCTGGCCTAGCCACGTGGAGACCTTCTGACAAGGGCCCGTACAGATATGTCCGGATTCAGGCGAACCCACAACAAGAACCCCTTACACTCTGCAATCTTCAGGTCAAAGGGTACCTCCCCTCAGGGCAACGTAAGTTACAGCTTAATACGTACTCAGTAAAGAACAAGTAACGAAAAAGCCCTGGGTCACCCGGATGAGTTAAAGAAACCATAAAAGCTTGTTTGAAGGTTTCATCTTAATGATATTCAAAGTTAAGTAATGACAGCACTGGTAATAATATTTAAAAATCTGCACATGTACACTTGGTTCAGTCTGTTAAATACTGTACAAAAAACAAGACAATTACGAAAACATTCCAACTATATATGGTATTATTTTTGTATTATCAACGGTATTTTGTGTGTTTCAGTCTTCAGGATTGTCAAGTTCATCACTATGTCGATTCCTCGGATCGGTACCGTGTCTAATACTCCAAATGCCATCATATGCGCGTCCATCTGCCAACGCCAGACCACACCGTCATGCGTGACCGCACAGTTTGACCCGGAGAGGCACAGCTGCGCCTTGTTCGGAGGATTCGAACACCAAATAGACAACAACGACACAAATGAAACGATTGTGTTCAATGTTGCAGCTGAGTTGTTTGTAAACTAAAACAGTATTTTTTCAATCTCTTTTCACAAACTTTCTATGGAGAATTTTCTACTTTCGAACTTAAATGTTAAATTCCTCATCTATGTTTTTTCGATTAGTGGAAGTCTCTTCTTCACGAATATCCAGTCTCCGCGGAAAGTGTCGTCTCTGATTAGCCTGTACGGATTGTGCAGTATAATCTGGAAAGACACTTTACGCACATGCATAAGCCAGGTTTTCACAAAGACTGACTCAAATGGTTTTCTCCGAATATATTGTTTATGGTTGAAAGGTTAAGTCTTTTTTCTAATACGTTTCATTCACCTGTCTCCAGTCGACCAATCAGAGACAGGAAAAAGTGTCGGATATATCTCACACATTTGCAGTAAGGCCTTGGTACAAGTAACTCTCGAATTCGTTGTGCACAATAGCGGAGTGTAGACTTAATATAAGCAGTTCTTTGTTTATTTAACTAGTTTACTATTTTAGATGAATTAAATGTTATTGTAATATATTATTAGTTATATCTTTAATACAATGGTATTATTTTTCTCATTGTTCTTCGTGTTCTACTTGTTCTTCCTCGCCTATTTCTTCTTCTTCTTTTTCTTCTTCTTCTTTTTGTATTAGTAGTAGTAGCTGTTGTTACCGGTGGTGGTGATGATAGTGGTGGTGTTGGTTTTGTTTTTTTTGTTTGTGTTGTTAATTGTGTAAATACGCTGATGTTGATGGTTGAGGTAGTGATGGTAGTGATGATGATAATGGTGGAAGCAATGATGATGGTGGTGTTGGTGATGGTGGTACTGGTTGTGGGGTTGGTGGTTGTGGTGGTGGTGTTGATGATGTTGGTGGTGATGGTGGAAGTGATGATGGTTATGGTGGTGATGGTGGTAGTGAAGATGGTAGTGATGGTGGAAGGGATGGCGGTGGTGATAGTGGTGGTGATGGTGGTGGTGGTGGTTATGGTGGTAGTGATTGTGCTGGTGATGGTGGTAGTGATGGTAGTGCTGGTGGTGTTTTTGGTGGTGACGGTGGCCGTAGTAGTAGTTTAAAAAGTAGGTGATGTTGTTTTTCTTGTTGCTGTTGTTGTTTTTCTTGTGTGTTGTATCTCATGTTGTTGTTATAGTGTTGTTGTTGATTGATTATGTTGGCGTAGCTCATTTTGCTTCATGTGAGTTGTTCTTTGTGTTCTTGGTGTTTGCATTTCAATACATGTTGTTGTTATTTGCGTGGATGTTCATACGTATGCGTCGCCTTTTTCATTGTTGTTAGAGTCATAGCTGTTGCTCGTGAGGTTATAGTTCGTCTCAATAGTTTGCGTTGTTGTAAAAGTGGAGAAAAAAATATAGGATGTGTTGGTTTGTGAAGTAAAAGACATTTAGTAGTACATTACTGTTTGAAAAACTAAACAAATGAATACCCGTTGTTCCTCAAATATACTTTGCTAAATAACAGTAGAACATTGAAGGTCAAAATGACAGTTTATAATATCCCTATTGTATAACATATAACAATATTTATTTTCTCTTGCATTTATTGACTTCATCGTACGTGTTTGCTAGTATGGTAAACCAAACCTGTCGTCTAAATCAGATAGACGTGTGCAGTCAGTCGAAACCGTTCAATGCGCACAGAAGTGTACGTTTTAGTCGGGATTTGCGTTATTCAATGGGATTTATTTTGTACAAAACAAACACTGTAGCAGAGAAATGTGTTATACAATATAAATGGAGTGTGCAAATTTTAGAAATTTTAACTGACCATTTACAAAAGAAACATTACTGTTAAGTCATTTATAATCGTCGGCATAAAATGTCGAGTTTTTTTAAACAATGCCTTTTTTTGTGCACACGTAAATTCGTGATATCTGATTTTACAAATAGAAATTAGAAATTTGCGTCGGTCATTGTCCGATATGTTTGTGTTGAATTCGTGGATCGTTCAATCCACGAAATTACAACAAAATGCCACAATTAATACTGATTTTACAGTAATGGTAATGTGTATATTTGAAAGTATGCTTGTCGACCTGTTTGCATAAGCCTGTATTCTATTTTTTTTATAAGAACTTGGAAATACTCATCATGTTATTTGATTTCGTTTTTAAATAGATGTAAAGTAGTTGGAGATGAGACTGTTTTAATTAAAAAATATACGTAGACGTGTAAGTTAATGTTGTCAATGTGTTTTATTTTATGTTTTGGAAAATAAATACATATAAAATTGATAATGTTTGTTGTTGTTGCCTTTTCATTTGATACTTCTTGGTACAAAAATGAAATGAAACATAAGCAATGCCTGAAATCTATCTGAAAAGTCTGACGAAATGTCGTCACCAGATCCGCGCCGTTTCCATTTACGCTTAGCAGATTAGTTATTATTATACCATGAGTTTGATACACAGAATACGACTTAATAACGCAAAATTGATTAATCTTAAATACAATAATGTAATAATTCATGCAAAAAAAGAAAAAGAACGCTATTAATATACAACATGTAACTAAAGGGTTTTCAGTGTCAGTGTGGAAATGTCCTCACGAGCATTGTTCATTTACTATCCAGAGAGCTAGACAGCCTGAGCATGGGAATAACATGAGGGCGTCGTGGCAATGTAGAAATTATGCCCGTAAGCGACCCGGAGGTCACGGGTTCAATACAAACTGTTAGGGCGTTCATTAGATCTCCCCCAAATATACCAAGTAATGGTTCTACCCATCAAACGGCCTCGAGAGCGTTATAAAGCCATAGGCTTTCCATTCAATCCATGTTGAATTATTTCACCCTACTGATAAATATTAGTGTAAAAAGGCAAACTCTTAATGAAAAAGCGAATAACATTCGGACATTAAACGTACATCACGTGTTTTTCGGTAATGCATTAATGTAGGTTTCTACATTCATTAGTCATGATCTATTTCTCAGTATTATATATCAACGGTTTTTAAGTGGCTATCTGTAAATCATCGACAGAAGAGCAAATGTTCTTGGAAATAAAGTGCGATTGCTGAATGTTCTGAATGATGTGGCTATGTCAGTTAACGGGTTCAATCAGATGCAATATGCGAAACAAACCAGCACCAATGTTGCCTATCGAACTGAAGTTTTTCATCAGTTATTTGAGAAACGAGCAAATGATCTCTCAGAGATCTCTGTGTCGTCTTTTGAGAAAACTGGGCATAATGCATGTGCGTAAAGTGTCGTCCCAGATTAGCCTGTGCAGTCCGCACAGGCTAATCAGGGACGACACTTTCCGCCTTAATTGGATTTTTGCTAAGAAGAGACTTAATTCAAACGAAAATGTCATAAAAGCGGAAAGTGTCGTCCCTGATTAGCTTTAGCGGACTGCACAGGCTAATCTGGGACGACACTTTACGCACATGCATTATGCCCAGTTTTCTCAGAACGCGACACAGATAACAAACAATAGATGTCTCTGAAAACGCTGTGTAGTTTCCTGTTATGCCAATGATTTATTCATGATTTTAATAGAAATACGCATAACAATATACAATAATTCACTTTCAATTGTTCGTGTACCATTGTGTATGATTTCAATCCATGTATGCTGGATGTAGGTCTTTAGTTAACATGCCCATGGTTGTAGCCAGATATATCTATATCATTGGTTAACCCATTTATGCCTAGTGGACTCTCCCATCCATCTAAATTGGATCAATTTATTTCCCAAATTAGGGATGTCTAGTATATTTATTTCTATATTTAGAATATTTCTAACAGAAATTCCTTTAAGCAAACAGCGCAGACCCTGATGAGACGCCGAATCATGCGGCGTCTTATCTGTGTCTACGCTGTTTGCCAAGGCCTTTTTTTCTAGACGCTAGGCATAAATTTGGTTAAACAAGTGTGCTTAAGGTGAACTCTGCAATAAATAAGCGTAAGCATACTTTGAAAAACATTTGTTATAGATTAAAATAACTTTAAACAACTATTAAAAAAAAATATGTTAACCAAATGGAATGACATTAGCCCGAACAAAGTGGTAGTTGGTGATTTTCAATGAACTGCTCCCAATGTTCATGGAACAAGAAGCTCTCACCGACAGTGTATCGGCCACCTAGGGTGCATTGTCGTCGAAAGGGTACAGTAAGCATGGGCGTTTGTATTTTTAAGAGAAAATAATACAAATGCCACCACAAGGCCCTTGTATTGTGCTATATGAATAGAAAATATTCATTGCATTACTATTTGATTAACATCACATAGAAAAAGAAACAAAATGGAACAGATGTGCGCAGAAGCTTTTATTTGTAATTTTAAATCAAGGGCAAAAACAAAATCATTTCCACAGACAAAACAGCAGTCCCCTACCGGGTCGATGTTGTCGGAATAAGAACAGGATTTCCACAGGTTTCATCGACTTTGTAGTATTTTTAAGTCATTGGCTGATCCATATTTTATTTTAGTTTTCAATGATTTCTGTTAAAATAGCAATTAGAATTTTTAACTGCCAAAAAAATGTTTGAGAATATTCACCGATTGGCCCTCACTGCACACATCGAGTTTCATCTGGATCCAGATGTTATTTTTTAATATATTAATGTAATTTAGTTTAAACCTAAATCTATTTATAAAAAAATAATAATAAAATCTATTGGTTTTATCTAGAGTTGTTTATTTTATTTATTTTATTTATGTAGCCATAGCAACCTTATTTTTTTCTGACAAAAGAATTGATACAATGTGCATATTTCCCATATGACACTTGATCCATATACAGAGTTTCACAAACTTACTAAAGTACTTTTTGAGTTATCGCAGGATCCATTTATTTGTCCGACGGACAGACTGACGAACCGCGGGTATACCTATTGTCCTCTCCGATGAACCCGTTGGGGGGAGGGGGGTGGGGGTGCAAAAATGCGAAAACGATTCGGATAACAAACGTCAACCATGTGTTTTTCTCTATTTGATTTACGCATCTGTCCTACCGACATGTTGTGGTATGATATATGTAATGCCCCGTCATTGTTCAGTGTAAGCATTACGAGTTTGCCATAGTTTCATACTCATAGAGAGAAACACATAAATCAAGAAAACTGTATTATGATTGTCTAATGGTCTGACATTTACAGTCAGTCTACAACTAAATGTATTTGTTCCATACAAATCTAAAACAATGTGCTAAGCAAACAAAAACCTGTTTTGCCTATAGGATTGACTTATTAACCCACTTATGCCTAGCGTCTAGAAAAAAGGCCTTGGCAAACAGCGTAGACCAGATGAGACGCCGCGTTATGCGGCGTCTTATCAGGGTCTGCGCTGTTTGCTTAAAGGAATTTCTGTAAAGAAATAATCTAAATATAGAAAAAAATATATACTAGACATCCCTAATTTTGGAAATAAATTGATCCAATTTAGAAGGATGGGAGAGTCCACTAGGCATAAATGGGTTAACGGCGCTGAATTGGAACATGAAAACGTGCACACTAGATTGTCAATGAAACGACATGTAATATGCATGCTGTCCATGGCAATAAAACCAACAAAGACACCAAAGGATAAGAACAATAGCTCTGGATACATTGCGTTCGCATGCATAAAAGAATATGGTCGTGACATAGGTGCTGTTGAATAGATTTACAAACAAAGATAAGCACCACATGACACGAAAAAGCTGAAGTCAACGTTGAAATAATCAATTTATTTATAAAACATAAAGTTCATTCACATGTTATACCTATTTAACAAGTAAAATGACCACAATGATTTTCGATGAACGATTGAAAATGTTCGTATTTATCTAAATATTTACTTCTTTTTTGGTGTAAATTATAAATATCATTCTTTATAAAATTCCATTTTATATCGTTTAAATGTTTATGACATACATTATAGAACCATCATCTTCAATAAAACATGCAGCTCTTGCTTTTGAACTCTATATTTATAACATTGTAAACGGCAAATACCAATCGTATGATTATGAATTAAGCTAATATATACTTCAATTTGACCGTTAAAATAAAAATTTGAAATACGACACATGGAGCTGGGGTCGAGGGTCCGAAGAAATCTATTTCCAAACATGTTTGTCCCGTTGTGTAAATTATTGAAAAAAAAACACCATTTATAATTTCAGCCACGATTGTCTTTTTTAAAGACATTTCCTGTTACAACCATATACAAAAACCCATGGTTAACATGGAGCAGTGGATTACGAGATAAATGAACGCGTTAACACTTATTATCATAAAAACTAACAACATCAATAATAAGTTTTTGTGTTCATATATAGCAAAGCATGTAGTACCTTAACAGACTGAACACAAGTGACGGTATTCCCCTGCTTGTTCATTTGTGAGGAAAGACTTCGAATATGATTTGTTCATTTCTCTATAAACATAAACTTGTCTGGGCTAAAGTAGCACTGAAATGGCAATACATTTTAACTTGTGTATCTTTATTACAGCTGCCTATGGAAACTACAAACAAATGAATCTATCTGAGAGGACAGTTATCTTTATTATTCCTCACAACGCCATTATATGTGTTGTTTTCAACCGTTTTGTTTCAAACTAATCCTTATACTAGGTCGTCATGACCTTCCGCAAAACAAATCATACGCATAATTACGATAGTAAACTATAGAATTGGGGTAATGTAATGTGGTGTCGTATTGAAAAGTTGTTTGGACATTGTTACATTTCCACAAAATGTTAAATATTTTATAGGTAATAAAAGTGGTTTCCTTGTATTGCGTAACGCGCTGTAAATTAATCACTTACGCGAGACAGCCATCATGTCTTAGCCATAGACAGAAGAATAGGTCGATGTAGGACAATGAAATACGATCGCAGAATGACGTGACGTTAAACCATGACATGGCACTTTGCAAAGACAACCAACTCCGGTTTCGCCTATTGAAATGAACCATTTAAGGCATGTAATTAGAACATAAACAAACATGTGCGTCAGAATAGGATAAAAGTCCTTCTATCGGGTCAATGAATTATGCATGGTTATCATAGAAATACATACACAAACACACTAAAACAATTACACTTATCCGCGAATCCATTCGAACGCACGAATACAGGTATTAGACCGCTATCGCTGCTACAACAATATTAACAAGAAATATGACCAAGCAATGGCAGCGTCTCTAGATTCTATTTCTTAATTGAGGATCTTGACTTTTAATTTTGAACTGGACCTGGAACCTTGTCACATGTTTTTGTGTGTCAAACGTTGCTATGTGTATATGTTCTGCTTATGTGCTGAAAATCATTCCATGCTGGTGTCACGGGGTGGGGTAATTAAGCGACCAGTAAGGTTGGACATGTATTCGTCCTCTAACACAGATTTTCGTGATATATATAATAAGCCATGGGTCTCTTTGAGTATTATCCAGTAAACGTCGCGGCTGAATAGGAGAGTAAAGATATACTTGAGAGCTTACAAAAAGAATTAAACAGATGAAACTGCATTGTTTTTTGAAGCTATCAGACGGATTCAAGACAATGAAACGTTACGGGAAGTCAATCAAGCATACCAACATTGAAATAGTGTAATAGAGACGGGTGGTCTACGGATGGAAAATTATCAGACACTTTTAAACTCGACGAAACGCTGATTAAGGGGTAGATTAGGGTGGAATCCAAAAAAAGAAGGTACATCAAACTGAAACACTTAAACAAAAGAAGACATTTTACAGAAAAATGAAATGACTGGAGATGTCAATTTTGATCAGGTTACAATAGATGGACCTGGAAACTCAGCTTAAACCGATAACGGGTCACAAGTGGGCGCATTCACTAAAATAGTGTATAACAGCAAGTCCCCAAAATCAGAATTGCATTCAATGAAGGAATTGTATGTATCATTGAAAAGCGCTATCCGCAGCGCAATTCCATATAGTTAATTTATATTTGTAGACAAAGAGATAGTTTTTGCGTTTTGAGCCAATATCTACCATTCTTCTCGTTGTGCCAGTGGTAGAATACCACGGTACAGAGGATGTGCCACTCGGACAAAACTTCTTATGGGAATTGAAACCAATTGCAGACAACGCAAAACACATACAATGTATGGCATTCGTGTCCATGAACGCAGATATCGGTTGAGTCACAGCAAATCGATCGATAACGTTAAACGTTTAGTATATTAATCATATTGCTATATTTTGCAAAACACTTTTGAAAATGGTCTTATTTCCGCGACAGAAAAAATAAATTAAGGGATATGTATGCGTCCGTAGGTCCACATCATAACTGTTTTTATGTGACAGCTTGAGAACCTGTCAAGCTAGCATTACTTATAACTGGGTAGATCTCATTGCGGAAACCAAACGGTACCTTATACTCCATTATTTTATAAATTTCACATGTTCCTAAACCATTTCGTTATGTTCAAACTTTAGAATAAATAAATAAGCACGGATGAAAGGGAACGGTTCTAGACTTTCAGTGTAGCCGCCGCAAGCATTTCAATACATTCATGAATTATTCATTCGGTTTGGTCTCAGCAGAATTGTTTCTACTTCATCATTGTCGCGTTAATGCATATATTATTTTCAAACAAGGGTGTCACCAGGTATGTTAAAGGTTTCATCAATCGATTTGTAATCAAGTGCTTTAAATTCAACTCTGTTTGAAGTATGTTGACAGCAAAAGTAATGCCCATACGACACAACACAGCTGTGGTTGTATAGTATTTTGTTATACATTGCATGGAAAGTATTTAGTTTGACCGTTTTCGAAATTAAACTTTTCGCGTTAAAAATGAATTTATCTAAAATACAATTATGTAAAAATACATGCATAAACAAGAACACTATATATATATAAAACATGTAACTAAAGGGCTTTCAGTGTGGAAATGTCCTCACGCTCATTGTTCATTAACTATGCAGAGAGCTAGACAGCCTGAGCATGGGAATAACACGAGGTCGCCATGGCGTTGTGGAAATTATGACCGTTAGCGACCGGTATGTCAAGGCTTCAGTACCAACTGTAGGGGGGGGGGGTCATTAGATCTCCCCCAAAGAAACCAAGTAATGGTTCTACTCACCAGACCGACTCGAAAGCGTTACAATAAGCCAAAGGCTTTCGATACAATCCGTCTTAAGTTGAATAGGCTCAAACTATCATGCCGAACATCAGAAACTGATATACTTCTTCTAGTAATATTAGTTTGAGTTGGACATTTGTATTCAATATTCTTTTCTAAATGAAGACTTGTGTAGTTATATGGGTCGTGCTCTGAGAAAACTGGGCATAATGCTTGTGCGTAAATTTTCATCCCAGATTAGCATGTGCAGTTCGTACAGGCTAATCAGGGGCGACAATTTCCGCTTTTATGGAATTTTTGGTTCAATTGATGTCTCTTCTTAGCGAAAATCCAGTTTAGGCGGAAAGTGTCGTCCCGGATAAGCCTGTGCGAAATGCACAGGCTAATCTGGGATGACACTTTACGCACAAGCATTATGGCCAGTTTTCTCAGAACACGCCACATATGCATGAAAGTTCGTGTCATATTGAACTGTGTTTTACTTTTAGAACAAAATAGTTTCGAGATTACTTTGTTTGCGTTGGTCTAAAAATGTGTTTGTATCTACCGGCCCAATAAGTAAAAAGGAAAAATGAAACTTAAAAAATATTTTCAGGAAAAAAGTTCTTGGTCGCTTTTCATTTATTTTGGCCACATCCAATAGAAGACAATACATACAATATCACATTAAAAATTTAATGATTTTTAAAGCTGGATAACAGCATTGAAACAGTTAATTCAAAGCATTCAATCGAAAACATAACTATTACATCTGGCACACAAATTATTGAACACATCTTCTGGGGTAGACACAATGGAAAACCACATGGCATATTTAATGAGTTGCAAAAGAGAAGTTAACAGTTAAGGCCCATAAACATGCTGTTGTCGAAACGCCATCGATTGTAAATGCGTCTTAAATTACGGACGAGAAGTAACGATGCAATCCAGCAAGTGTTCAGGGTATCAATGAACTACAAAAGATAGCAGATTCAAACATNTTTTTCTAGACGCTAGGCATAAATGGGTTAAAGCCAGATATATCTATATCATTGGTTAAACAAGTGTGCTAAAGATGAACTCTGTAGTGAATAAGTGTAAGCATACTTTGAAATACATTTGTTACAAATTAAAATAACTTTTAACAACTATTAAGAAAAAAATATGTTAACCCAATGGAATGACATTAGCCCGAACAAAGTTTTAGTTGGTGATTTTCAATAAACTGCTCCAAATTTTTATGGAACAAAAAGCTCTCACAGAGAGTGTATCGGCCACCACGGGTGCATTGTCGTCGAAAGGGTACAGTAAGCATGGGCGTTTGTATTTTTAAGGGAAAATAATACAAATGCAACCACAAGGCCCTTGTATTGTGCTTTATGAATAGAACATATTCATTGCATTACTATGTGATAGACATCACATAGAAAATTAAACAAAATGGAACAGATGTGCGCAGAAGCTTTTATTTGTAAGTTTAAATAAAGGGCAAAAACAAGATCATTTAAACAGACAAAACAGCAGTCCTCTACCGGGTCGATAATGTCGGAATAAGAACAGGATTTCCACAGGTTTCATCGACCTTGTAGTACTTTTAAGACATTGCATGATCCATATTTTAGTTTTCAATTGTTTCTTTAATAATAGCAATCAGAATTTTGAACTGCCAAAAAAATGTTTGAAGAACGAGCATATTCACCAATTGGCCCTAACTGCACACATCGAGTTTCATCTTGATCCAGATGTTATTTTTAATATATTAATGTAGTTTAGTTTGAACCTATTGATTTTATTTAGAGTTATTTATTGTATTAATTTTATTTATGTGGCCATATTAACCTTATGTTTGTCTGACAAAAGAATTGAAACAATGTGCATATTCCCCATATGACACTTTATCCATATACATAGTTAAATCAACCTTACTAAAGTACGTTTTGAGTTATCGCAGGATCCATATATATTTTTCCGACGGCCAGACTGACGAACCGCGGGTAAACATATAGTCCTCTCCGATGAACCCTGTGGGGGGGGGGGAGCAAACATGCGAAAACGATTTGGGTAACAAATGTCAACAATGTGTTTTTCTCTATTTGATTTATGGATCTATCCTACCGACATGTATAATATGATATGTGGTTTGATATGTGAAATGCCCAGTCATTGTTCAGTGTAAGCATTACGAGTTTGCCAAAGTTGCATACTCATAGAGAGAAACACATAAAGCAAGTATACTGTATTGTGATTGTCTAATGATATGACATTTACAGTCAGTATACAACTAAATGTATTTGTTCTATACAAATCTAAAATAATGTGCTCAGCAAACAAAAACCTTTGTTGCCTATAGGATTGACTTGTTAACCCATTATGCCTAGCGTCTAGAAAAAAGGCCTTGGCAAATAGCGTAGACCCAGATGAGACGCCGCATTATGCGGCGTCTCATCAGGGTCTGCTCTGTTTGCTTAAAGGAATTTCTGTAAGAAATATTCCAAATATAGAAATAAACATACTAGACATCCCTAATTTTGGAAATAAATTGATCCAATTTAGAAGGATGGGAGAGTCCACTTGGCATAACTGGGTTAACGGCGCTGAATTGGAACATGAAAACTTGAACACTAGATTGTCAATGAAACGACATGTAATATGCATGCTGTCAATGGAAATAACACCAACAAAGACACCAAAGGATAAGAACAATAGCTCGGGATACAGTGCGTACGCATGCATTATGGAATATGGTCGTGACATAGGTGCTGTTAAATACATTTAGAAACAAAGATAAGCACCACATGACACGAAAAAGCTGAAGTCAACGTTGAAATATTCAATTTATTTATAAAACATAAAGTTAATACACATGTTATACCTATTTACCTATTATACCTATTTACCAAGTAAAATGACCACAATGATTTTCGATGAACGGTTGTAAATGTTCTTATTTATCTAAATATTAACTGCTTTTTTGGTGTACAGGATACATTTCATTCTTTCTAAAATTCCATTTTATATCATTTTAATGTTTATGACATATATTATAGAACCATCATCTTCAATAAAATATGCAGCTCTTGCTTTTGAACTCTATATTTAAAACATTGTAAACGGTAAATACGGTATGATTATAAATAATGCTAATATATACTTCAATTTGACCGTTGAAATGTAAATTTTAAATACGACACATGGAGCTGGGGTCGAGGGTCCGAAGAAATCTATTTCCATACATGTTTGTCCCGTTGTTGTAAATTTTTGAAAAAATAACATCATTTATAATTTCAACCACGATTGTCTTTTTTCAAAGACATTTCCTGTTACAACCCTATAAAGAAACCCATGGTTAACAAGGGGCAGTCGCTTGCGAGAAAATGAACGCGTTTACATTTATTATCATAAAAACTAACAACATCAATATTAAGTTTTTGTGTTCATATATAGCATAGCATGTAGTACCTTTACAGACTGAACACAAGTGACGGTATTCCCCTGCTTGTTCATTTGTGAGGAAAGACTTCGAATATGATTTGTTTATTTCTCTATAAACATGAACTTGTCTGGGATAAAGTACTACTGAAGTGGCAATACATTCGCACTTTTGTATCTTTATTAAAGGTGCCTATGGAAACTACAAACAAATGAATGTATTTGAGAGGACAGTTATCTTTATTATTCCTCACAACGCCATTATATATGTTGTTTTCAACCGTTTTGTTCCAAACTAATCCTTATACTAGGTCGTCATGACCTTCCGCAAAACAAATCATACGCATAATTACGCTAGTAAAGTATAGAATTGGTGTAATGTGGTGTCGTATTGAAAAGTTGTTTGGACATTGTTACATTTCCACAAAATGTTAAATATTTTAAAGGTAACACAAGTGGTTTCCTTGTATTGCGTAACTCGCTTTAAATTAATCACTTACGCGAGACAGCCATCATGTCTTAGTCATCGACAGAAGAATAGGTCAATGTAGGACAATGTAATACGATCGCAGAATGACGTGACGTTAAACCATGACATGACACTTTGCAAAGACAACCAACTCCGGTTTCGCCTATTGAAATGAACCATTTAAGGCATGTAATTAGAACATAAACAAACATGTGCGTCAGAATAGGATAAAGGTCCTTCTATCGGGTCAATGAATTATGCATGGTTATCATAGAAATACATACACAAACACACTAAAACAATTACACTTATCCGCAAATCCATTCGAACGCACGAATACAGGTATTAGACCGCTATCGCTGCTACAACAATATTAACAAGAAATATGACCAAGCAATGGCAGCGTCTCTAGATTCTATTTCTTAATTGAGGATCTTGACTTTTAATTTTGAACTGGACCTGGAACCTTGTCACATGTTTTTGTGTGTCATACGTTGTAATGTGTATATGTTCTGCTTATGTGCTGAAAATCATTCCATGCTGCTGTCACGGGGTGGGGTAATTAATCGACCAGTAAGGTTGGACATGTATTCGTCCTCTAACACAGAGATTCGTGCTATATATAGTTAGCCATGGGTCTCTTTGAGTATTATCCAGTAAACGTCGCGGCTGAATAAGATAGTAAAGATCTACTTGAGAGC
>VMBQ01002496.1:114346-127777 GCA_007657795.1 Dreissena rostriformis | reverse complement strand
TTAACCCTTTGAGCGCTGGAACCGGATTTTGAAGGCCTTTGCAAACAGTTTGGATCCAGATGAGACGCCACAGAACGTGGCGTCTCATCAGGATCCAAACTGTTTGCTATTCTGATAGTATTCTTTGGAAAAAAATCAAAGAAAATGCTAATTTTTAGAAATTTAGCAGACAAGATTTTAGCAGACGACTAATTTCCCAGCATGCAAAGGGTTAGAATGTGCAGTCCACACAGAGCTTATTCAGAGTCGACACTTTCCGCACATGCATTAAGCCCCGTTTTCAAACAGCGCAGCTCATGTGTTTCCTTAGCAGTGTTTCCTTAGCTATAATATTCAGATTTCTTCACCTGAACAGAGACGCTCCAATTGACTACAATGCTTAAGGAGTATCTAGCTGACTGGTTAATCCCAGGGAAGAGGAGCTGGCTAGTTAACTAAAGAAACAGAGTTACAGACCACCACTATAATATAGGACTTCTTAGAGTGTTCACAAGCTTTTTCTTTTATTTGACCTGGTGACCAAGTTTTCGATCCCACATGATTCAGTTACAAACTCTGTAGAGATATTATTGGGATGAATGTTCTGACCAAGTTTAATGAAGATTGACCAATGAATGTGCATTTTTCTAGTTTGAGACCGCCACATGACCCAGGTTTGAACTCAGATGACCATTTTTTATGAAGATTAGGCAATAAATTTGACCACTAGAGCATTGACAAGCTGTTTTATTTGATCAGTTTCTGAACTAGGCCAAGATATCATTGGGACAAATGTTCTGACCAAGTTTTATAAAGATAAGGATATAAATTTGACCTCTATAGAGTGCATACACTTTTCTTGTAATTTGATCAAGTAACCTAGTTTTTAACCCTATGTGGCCCAGTTTCAAACTGGCAGGGATAGTATTGGGAAAAATGTTCATACAAAGTTTAAGGAAAATTGGGCAATAAATATGATCTCTCGAGAGTTCACAAGCTTTCCTTTAATTTAACCTAGTGACCTAGATTTTTACCTCAAGCCACCTAGTTTCAAAATTGGCCGAAATATCATTGGGACAAATGTTCTAATCAAGTTTAATAAAGATTGGGCAATAAATGAGGCCCTAGATTGTGTTTGTTAAAAGACAGTTCCTGGCAAATGTGCTGGTTTTAAAACAGTTTCTGGTTAATTTTTTGTTGAATGACAGAATATTTTTTTCCCTATTTACCTAGTTTTTGAGCTGACTTGACCAAGCTTCAAACTCAGCCTATATTTCTTTTGGACATATGTTCTGACCAAATTTTATGAAAATTGGGGAATAAATGTAGCCTCTAAAATATTGGCAAGCTTTTTCTTTAATTTGACCTAGTGACCTAGTTTTTGACCCCATGTGACCCAGTTTCAAACTTGGCAAAGATATGATTGTATAAATGTTGTGACCATGTTTCATGAAGATTGTCCGATATCCGGTCGCCATTTGCACGGAATGTTAACAAAGTTTTTGAGCTTCCAATTATAATAAGTAGAGACAAAGCAGAGTCAACGCAGAGACGAAAGCTGAAGATTACAGACTATACCAACGACCATTTGCTCCAACGTAACCTACCCGTCCATTGATTGATTTTTTTTCTCTTTTCGTAAAATTCCCAAATTTGCAGTATTTTGGACGTCATTTGGTATCCGAAATTAACTTTGGCTATTTTCACTTAACATTTAAAATTACCAAATGACATAACTATTCTTCATTATAGAATTATATAAGCTTTATTGGGTTATTTATCGGTGCCGTGCATATATTGTTTTTTACGGCTTACTGTGATAATTTACTCAACTGTGATATACTATATTTGTTTACATCTTAAATGATAAGGCGTGTGAACTAGGTCATGGGCATTGGCTGAACAATTTTTGTATCAAAAAACGGATTGACCTACTTTACTTGCGAGCTAAGCAATTTTGGTCAATCAGCGCCATCGTTTAAAAAGGCAATCAACCAATAGTATTCATGCTTTCTTAGCGATGTAAGACATGCACAGATTTTTCTTTGTTGAGTTTACAAGCGTATATAACGCTTTTTAACAGTTTAGTTAAATGTAAAGATATTTTTAAATAATTAGATTTTGATTAAAGCACCGCACCCACACTGCAAAGTATCCTTATGTATATATGGGTCAGCCCAGTAAAATTGGGTACCACGTGGCTTTTAACTGCCTTTTACAGCAGAGTATTTATGTTAAGCAGTGTGCTCGGACAATGGCTTTCAACCGAAGTTCCGAGGGTAAATAATTCCATATTGCATGAAGATTGAGCAATAAATGGACATGAGCAAGGTGAGACCTGTTGACGGCTCCCTGGACATCCTCTTCTCTCAGGAAGAACTGGGTACCAAGATCCAGCAGTGTGGCCGGCAACCAGTCTTGAATCGTCACACTCTGAAATACATTTACTTCAACATTGCGAACACATGGGATTAGTCCCATGTTTACATCGGCAAGATCATCTGTTAGTCAGGGATGAATCCAACTGGTAAAATGGAATTGAGCAAAGCTACTTTTAGGATCTTATCTTGAGGTTATTAAATTGCATCTCATTTATATGTTGTACCTGGAGTTCCTGGAATTCACACAGCACTTAACTTCACTTATAGCAGAAATTATATTAATTTTGCATGTAAAATATATTTTCCAGATAATATTTGCATTTTATACTCCACCTTTGACCTCTAAATGTAACATGGATCTTAAAGCAACCAGCCAGGTTCCATGCATGAGAAAACAAGTCATATACTATTTAATGTTCTGAGTAAAAATTTGACCTTAAAAATCATTATGCCTTTGAATCAGATCAGATTCTATACAGCAACATTCTGTCTCGCAAATGCTGACCATTTTTGTTTACAGATTAACCCATTTATGCCTAGTGGATTCTCCCATCCTTCTAAATTTGATCAATTTATTTCCAAAATTAGGGATGTCTAGCATATTTATTTCTATATTTTGAATATTTCTTACTGAAATTCCTTTAAGCAAACAGCGCAGACCCTGATGAGACGCCGCATCATGCGGCGTCTCATCTGGGTCTACGCTGTTTGCCAAGGCTTTTTTTTTTTAGACGCTAGGCATAAATGGGGTTAAGTAATTTGAAATTCCTTTAACATAAGACGAAAATAATATTGATAACTGGATAATGTCTACTGATTTAATTCTTACATTTGATCTTTGACCTGTGACCTTAATATCTTATATTTGACCTTTAGTAATCTTTGACCTGTGACCTTAAGATCTTAAATTTATTTGTTGGCCAGTGACCTAAATATCTTATCACTGATCTTTGATCTGTGAACTTATGAAAATTGAAAATCCGTAAATGCTAGAAAAAGTAAGGGTTCTGACAAGAAGCAATATATAGCAATACACCCCTGGGCTAATTTGACAATACAAATGTCATATTGTTTCTAGTACACTTTACCAGTATGATAACAAAAGTCAAGGGAATTAATCATTTGTGATGTACATTGGCAATTATATTCCCAAAAGGCATTACGTGGGAAGTTCTATTACTTCATTTGTCCTGAATTGAAATGCATTAAAAATTGATATCTCTTCCTAAATGACATGTCATATTTTTATTGATTTAGCAATTACACTTACAATCAATGAAAAGATGAAAAGAAATTTTAAATGGACGACTCATGCAATGCACACAGAATTTGAAATAAAATGATTAGAAATAAAATGAATGCATCGACAATTGAATAATATTTAACTGATGATAATTGCAATGGCTCTGGTTCAAGTACACAAATTCAAATTCAATAGCACTTTGTAGATCCATTTGGTTCATTTTGTGAGAAAAAGCAAGACACACTTCAATGAATTACTTTACTAACAGAGGCTGGCTACCAGTATAACAACATAATCCTCGTTCTGGGAAAACTGGGCTTTATGCTTTATCTGGGAGGACACTTTACTTACATGCATTTAGCCCAGTTTTTCCAGAATGAGGCTAACATTATGCAGACGATTCAAATTACACTTTAACACCGTTATTTCGAAGTCGTCGGGACTGTTAAAAAAACTTCGGATTAACGATAATTCGAAATAAACATTTGACAGAAGACTTCTTTGATTCTGTAAAAATAAAACGTTGTGGAATTCACATTGTTCTGTTACACGCTAATGCTAATACTTGTTTTACTTAAAGACGTAAGCTAGTCAGATAGCAATAGATTTCTACTTGTAACAAAGACCTAACGTGACACGTTTGTTTGTTAATAAATAATGCAAAACTACATAAATACAATTATAATTATCGGCTTTTGACGACATTATAAAATAAATACGCTACGCGCATACGACAAGGGTGTAATTATCGGCTTTTGACGCGCCAACCGCAGACGACAAAGGTGTGAAATTACGCTCAGTGTTTTGCAGTTTTGACTTCGGATTAAAGACTGATAATTAGGTGCGAATTATAGTGTTGGGACCGATAGAATCACTTCGAATTAACGATATCTTCGGTTTAACGAAGTTCGGATTAACAATGAAATTTTACATTAAAAAAAGAAGAACCTAAATCGGGACCCGAAAAATACTTCGAGATAACGGTGACTTCGGATTATCGGTGTTCGAAATAACGGTGTTGAAGTGTATACTGACCACCATTGTTTGAAAAGCCATTCACTTATCATGGCTATTAAGTAAAAAAATATTGTTTTCATTTCCTACAAATAATACTGGAACTGGTAACCAGCAATTACCAGTTCTACAAAAAAAATAAAAAAATGTGATGCAAATATTACTTATAATGTGACTTATGTGCAACATTTTATGAAATTTACAGTAGTACTATTCAGTCATACGAAAAATATATAAAACACTGCAATATGACATTTAAATTCCAATGTTTGAAATAGGCCACGTCAGCATTATCAGAGTGCCACATGGATAACAACAACCCAAGTCCCTAGTCTGGAATGTGGCTGAAGAATTGGGTTCATGAATAATTTAGGGGCCAGAGAGCAACAGACACCAGCCAAACCCTTCTGTTGTTAGGAAAAAATAGGTGCAGCACTGAACCATACCTCCCCTGGGGTTAACTGGCAATGTTAATAGCCATATTCCATTAAAATGATCAATAATTCAATATCCTTTCAAGTTTGTACTATTGATACATACAATTCTGTGTACTGTATATACTAGTGTCATAATTATGTAAACCTGTTATGTGTGGGTACAAAACCAGAGAATGTTGGTCAAAATACTTATATAACCTTTCACAAATTTTAAAGATGTTTTCACACATTTAACAGTATGTGCATGTCAACGCACACCTAATAAATAAACCTAGATGGATGTTATTATTATTTTTTTTTAAATAAACAGAAACTATATCATATGATTGTAGGACAAATGGCACCCGGACAATTGGCACCCAGTATTTTTTTGCAATCCCGGACAATCGGCACCCGGTTAATTTGTCGCCCTGGACAATCGGCACCCGATTCAATTGTAAACCCAGACATTTAATGTTTTTTTTTACCAATAGACATTTTACATCGTGTTGGACTATATCGTACTGATTAGTCTAATCCGCTAATTGGTTTGAAGGAAAGAGATCGCTTATTGTCAAGGTTAATAATACCGAACAGATAACACATTGTGATACTAGGAGCAATATCTCCGTGCATTGTTTTGTTTTCAAATTATATCTACACTCAATCAAATTAGTTTGATAAAACAGTTTGTTGACAGGTTTATTAATCATCTCATTTACCAAACCAATTAGCGGTTTAAAAAGTTAGTCCAAAGAGATGCTAACTGGTTTTATCAATCGCCTATAATCGGGTGTCGTTTGTCCGGGTTTACAATTATATCGGGTGCCAATTGTCCGGGTCGACAAATTTTCCGGGTGCTTTTTGTCCGGGATTGCAAAAAAACAGCGGGTGCCGATTGTCCGGGTGCCGTTTGTCTGGAAACCATATCATACATGACATAATTGTTCTGGCCAAAATTGATACATTTCATGAAAATTGTCTGGACAATTGACCATGTATTAGGACAGTTAAAATGGACATTTCATTTCAGCCTGTAATGCATGCTTATCACAAAGAACTTAGTTTTGTAGATCAAATTATGCCCAATGTTGACCATAAGTGTGTTTAAGAATTTCATAAACACAAATGTTTGTCATTTTGCAGAAGTATACAGTAAAGTGAATTGTGGGACATGTTTATATCTTCTATTTTAAGATTCATGATCCAATTGGAATGCAGCTTACATATCTCAACATGTCACTGATGTGCGCACATTATATACTGTCCTTACTTTATTATAACCACCAATTGATAAGTGAAGTTCAATTTAGATTGAATGAAACAAGTACAAACAAGTACAAACTATTTTCTTGATATGGTGCAAAAGTGAACGTAAATTTTTGTGAATTATAAAAATGCATTTTTCTGAATTCAATTAAATAAGTTATTCAGTACGGTACTTTTCACATGCTTATCTAAACCATGATTGGTATAATAAACCAGATATAAGTTTAGCTGGGACAAAAAACACAATAAGAAGGCCTTTTCCAGACGCCACATAACAGTAACAATATATTTATAGGTAGCAATTAGCGCCCGAAGTAGCCTCAGAGAAGGATAAAATCAAAAGATCTTTATCACAGATAAGGTGTTAACAAAACTTGGCTAGCAATTGTTGTTATTAGCAGCGATAAAGCAATAAGTGCTGGTAAGTATTGGCAAAATGCAACTTTTATAGTAAATTATTGAACAAGCATTTTTTTAAGCGAATTTTGGGGCAAATAACCCAAAAGCGTGTCCTGCTGAAATCAGACTTGACGTAATTTGCCATTTTATTCAGACTCTCCAATAAAATTGTTTTCCTAGGCCAGATTGTTTGTTAACTTTTCAATGAGAGAGCTTAATATAAATCTATATCTCAGTCACCATAATACATTTAAGAATATGATAGCTAGTTCAAATATGTTGGTAGTTAAATTCTGACAATACATGATAATGCTCTTTTCCATGAAAACTAAATTTAGAATACCGTAATTACTCTTTGTTTTCTTTGTCTATGTTACTTACAAATAATTAAAATAATTTGTGTCCGAAAAATTAAGATACAAACAATATTTTTTAAAAACAGGTGTCTGCAAATTTAGAGACAAAATTGAAAGTATACAGGTCTTCGAAAGTTTAGCGACACTCCAAAAATATTGCATTGATGATCCGATACAGATCGAGGGCTGAACGGAAAACTGTTGTATCTCCTTCTTTATTTACTATGAGTTACGACAGTCTTCCGTTCACCCCTCGAGATATGCAATGTGTATAGCTTCAATTGTTTCAACGAATAATAGCACGTGCTTGTAAAACACTACTCCATGTAGTATAAATTACTTTTATATATGTTTCACTTTAAGCTGTTGGTTGAAGCCATTGTCTATTACTGGTATACATAGTTATTTACCCAATAACGCAAATGTAAAAGTCCATTGCCTTAATGCTTTTGTGCCAGGTTTTATGACCTTAATAAGGTCGTAAATTAATCAGACAATTGTTCAACATGTACTGTAATGTTGTTGATCAATCAAATACAGTGATAAATCGAGTTATAATACATTAAATTATATTCACTTACCTTTACTCCAGCCAGCACAATGTTCTTTGCTGAAATAAAGAAAGATTAACTAATATATAATTACTAACTTTCTTTTCTGCACAACATTTCATGATAACGATTTTTAGCAATAAAATCACCTCAGACATAAATCAATCTTGACAGTTAACCCTTTGCATGCTGGGAAATTTGTCGTCTGCTAAAATGTCGTCTGCTGATTTTCTAAAATTAGCATTTTCTTCGATTTTTTTTCTAAGACCACTATCAGAATAGCAAACAGTTTGGATCCTGATGAGACGCCACGTTCTGTGGCGTCTCATCTGGATCCAAACTTTTTGCAAAGGCCTTCAAAATCCGGTTCCAGCGCTCAAAGGGTTAATATTACAACACAAATGATATAAGATAGGTAGGCCAGCTATTTCAGTTGGTTGTTCACTGGACTTCAATTGCAAGGCTTGCAGATTCCATTCTGAACGCCGTCACATACCTTAGTCATGATATTATTTCAACAGCAATTCTTTGCATACTGATTCATGAATGACAGTTTACAGTTACTGTGCAATTTGTACTGGTAACCAGATGACCCAGAAAACATGTAAGTAGCTGATGACAGACTTATATGATTGAAAGACTGTTGAATATTGCAAAAATTCCATTAAACAAACAAAAACCTAATTTGGGCCCTTTTATTCAGAGATTGGTACAAGGCTCTCAATCAAAGACACTAAGAATTGGATCTTCTTTACAGTGTTGCAATTACCCTCTGACCTTTAAATTAATTGGTTTGCAAATCACTTACCAATTTCAATACCAAGTCCTCCCACACCGTACAAAAGTACAGAGGATTTTGCCATTCTTTGCATGGCTCCGTCACCAAGAACATATCGCTGACGACTAAAAACATCAAATATATTTATTCACAGTTGTGAATCTGAAATTTTATAAAATAAAGTTTTTTATAAATAAAGCATACGTTTTTCATTCTAATATAATAATGCAATTAGTATTAATTCAACAGATATGGTACAACATCAAAGTGAGTGCAAATATCACTTTTTCATAGGAATATCAGAGGTTCATATATAATAAATATGATATTAAATTACAAACAATACAAACCTGTACAATGAGTCATCAATGTCATTTTCATCTGCCATCATGAAAACCTGGACAACCTGATAAGAGAAAAACTATATATTTTGGAGGACAATGTTGTCTAATTAATGGCTACTAAAATATGTCATTACTCATTACTAAAAATAACAATTTAAAACAATATTTATTTATAACTATTAATAAACTTAATAATTTATATATATAAAAAAACAGTAATTTAGCATTATTATTTATGATAATTATAAATACATGTAAGTAAAGTCTAAATAAGCTGAGTATGACATATTGTCCGAAAAATAATGATAAGTCGAAAATGTAGACACAATGTTTGTGTTCTCGGTAGCAGTATGTACTGCTTGTCATCTTAAATGCATCCATATAATACGAAAGGAATATATTTGCAAATTAAAAGTAGTCTGAGCGTTAATGCAAATTTCCGACTTACACAGCAAAATGTGTTTAGAACAAATAGTCAGTCTACTTTCGTTTTATTGATCTTTTCCAGAACGGAACTATCAGGAAATTTTGCAACACTCCTTTCGATTGGACGAAAATTACTCATCACATTATTTAACCAATAAAAATGTGTGTATTATAATTCGCCGGCCGGTGAACGTCTCGCCATTGCTGGGTCCTGAATCACTTCAGATCAGAATTTTCAACATGGATACTGCGAATAATGATGGGGGTTTAGACCTCCAAATTGTCGCGCTTAAAGGAGCTTCCGTGTTACTCATTATCGGTGAACCATTCACAGAGGAACATAGAAAACTTATATTGTTGGAAGTTACCAAAGGTATTTGCCTTTTAGCATCAATGTTCATTATAAATCCGGTGGGAAACAACTGTATGCGTGCACGGTGCACGCGTAACGTTCATTTTCCAAAGGGAATTTCAATCGAATAGTTACTTTACTAAATTATGTTTGATTGATGTCTTTATTAATAAAGGTTCAATACGGTTTTGTTACCCATTTGGTGGGAAATTAATAACTGGTCCTAACTGGTTTTACTTTCAGCTAATTTAAACCAAACTGTGGTTAGTGTACAAGTAGTCATTTAATTTAATATAGTGTCTTGTCAGATCAGTGAGATTATCAACATGTGTAAATTAATGTTTAAACTGGTTGTATTGAAACATCTAGGATCACAAAAGGTTCAGGGTGTTTCTAAAAGGACCTGGGTGGCAGGCGGAACCATTCATGTCACATATTCTTCTATACATTGAGCATGATTAGCTAAATCCAAGGAATGACTAAGTCTTACATTTGTAATTAAGTTATTTTAAGCATATTCTATCTATTTAACATTTGAGTATTTGCAAAAATATATTTAATGTCAAAAGATTTTCACACTTTGTGTTGACCAGTTCAGAGGGGTAGAAGGGGGTTAGAGGCTAGGGCCTAGCGACCGGGAAGTCACGTATTCGATCCCCACTGTGGGAGCGTTCTTTAGATTCCCCCCATTGACACCAAGTGCTGTTTCTAGTCCCAGGAAACGGACTCGAGAGCATTTCAAATCAGCATAAGGCTTTCAATGCAATCTTGCTAATAAAAAATAGGTTTAAATAAACTAAGGGGGAGGGGTAGGGACATAAAGGAGCAGGGCGCAACACCCTGCTATTTAACGCTAGATCTTTCCTTTGTGTATATACTGGTAGATTACTGCTCATGGTTTGAACTGTATTTGAATTTGAATATCCAAATGATCCTGAAAATCAGATAAAACAACTTTTGTAATAAATTACAATAAATATTGTCTAACATAAATTAACAATGTTTGGATTTTAAACCTTTTGAAAATACTGTCTGTTTTTTTATGTAAAAAATGTATAAAACCAGTTAACCCACTGCATGATATTTTCTACATCATGTTTATTGGTGGTAAAACTAACAACTGTGTAAGGTTATAGACTAATTCCAGAAAATGTGATTTCAAAATACATATAGTGATGATGTACATTATGTTACTTCTAGTTCTAGGCAGCTTTTGTTGCGCTGAAATTGATTCTCATACAAAACTTCAGCTGAACCATGTGATTCTACAATGGCTGGCAATTATTGACTTTGCCTGTATCAATTATTGAATAATAAGAGGATAATGATTTATGCCAGGCAGCCTGCCTCACTCTGACTCATCCACTGGGGAGTTGCCAACTGTCTGTACTCACATGGGTGATGCTGCCCTCTCTAGACTAATACCAGTTGGTTCCTTTGTGATGTTGAGAATGCATAAATGCTATGTTTTCTTATAATTATTTTACTATTTTATAGTAACAATGTCTTCAAAATTGTGCAATATCCGATATTTTGTCTGCAAAGATTCATTACTTGTGCAACACAATATGAATAGTTTATAAAACCAGTAGGTACTACTTTAATACATTATAAAGAGCCCTATCTTAATATTTTCAATAACATTAACAATGTGTTTGTTTATGATGTCTAATGTACTTGTTTCATGCTGTGTACCAGTCTTATCTCATATATCTGTCTGAGACTGGTTATTATAAATTGATCTCTTGTAGACTCTTTTCAGTATTGATGCCTGACCTTATGTCTCACACGTGATTATATGGCTAAATGGAAAAATACAACAGGGTTTATTGATCCGCTTTAATGACTTTTTTATTCTGCATTTATTGCCAGCACAACTAATAGTAGTCTTGAAGTTGGTTTCAGACAGGAAACATTTGGAATCAGGAACACCTCAAATTACCAAAACCAACATGTATTGATTGCTCCTCTTTATGCATGACTCAGACTTATCCATGTGTCACTAGTCAGAGTATTAGATAATTGCATAGGTTAGGCTTTTCAGAATTACTTTCTTCACCTTTTTCCATGATAGCACATTATGTTCAGAATATGTATATCCCTTTACTTGAAATAATATTTTACCAGTTTCAGTAATTATTTGGGTTTTGATGAAAATAAATTTAGAATTGTACAATAGCGGGAACAAAATGAAATTCTGACATAAATTGTCCTTACAATCACATGATATTTTAATAATTTCTATAATTGGTATGGGGATTTAAGTAAATATTCAAGTATTGTACATCTCAAATTACAGATTAAATTACATATAAGATTCTGTTCTATATTTTTTAACGCAACATGAATGACAAGTGTTTTACATAAACATCAAAACAGAGCGGCAGATAGGTTCAAATGTTTTTGTGTACATGTGTGTGTAAAAACTGTAGTAGAACTTGAGGAAAGAAAGCATTGCAGCTATAATCTGGCCTTAGCATTCGTAATGTGGTATGTGGTATGCTTAAACCTGGCAACATGTTTTCAGCATATTCACCACATGTGCAATCACTCCATCCTGAATAGCTTCTCAAGCATGAGTAATATTTACGTTCATATTAGCCTTGTGTTCTTTGACTGCTAAAGATGAGAATTTCACGCTTTTTTAAACCCAGGTTATTTTATCTTGTTCTTATTGTTTGAAGTCACACAATAAATTCTTGCTTAAATATATAATAAAGACATTTATACATGCATGAATGTTGCAGGGTATTGACTTGTGTAAAGAAAGAACAGATGAATTAAAAATAACAATTTAATTAAAGATACATCTTTGAAGATGACAGGTATATCACCACAATCCAAGTTCATACATAACACATAATGAATGGAATGAATATAAGTAGGTGTGGTAAAGCATGACTTCCATTAGTGCAAATAGCTAGTAATTATTACCATTGCAACATGTATTTTAGTCTCCACTGGGTTAATGGTGTTTAATCCATGTGCGTTAAGTGTCCCAGATTACCATGTGCAGTCCGCACAGGCCAATCAGGGTCTATACTTTCCACTTTTTTTGTATTTTTTGTTTAAAGGAAGTCTATTCTAAAGGAAAATTCAGTCTAGATGGAAAGTGTTATCCCTGATTAGCCTGTGTGGGCGCACATGCATTAAGCCCCGTTTTCACAGATCAAGGATCATTTACTTTTATGATTACCAGTAGGCCTGCCAGCTGGGTAACAGTTTACCTTGTGTTTTTGTTTGGCGTAACTTTATAAGCCAAGTTTTGACCTTTCTCTATAGCAAATGGAATGCTGTAGAAATTTCCCGCCATTAGACCCGAATGAATAATTCCTTACAGTGCATGGGCTAATTTGAGCGTATTTTTTTTTTAAACTTTGGCTACAAATCTTTTTAATATTTGGCTACAAATCTTTTTAATATCCCTTGCATCTACTTATTTTTGGAGACATGTAGCGATTGGCCTTTCCATTTGTTTGTCCCTCTTTAAAAGATAAACCAAGATTGAAGAATGTCACATTTCGTCTTAACATCAATAATGCTTCCTACAAAGCTTTGATACTTGCATAGATTTAATCTAATAGTATGAACACTCTAAATACACCCACATCATCTGACCACATTTTGATCTTGACATTGATGTTCATCTAACATCAGTACCCCATGATACAAAACGTTCATACTTGCATGGATGTTATCTATGAGCACTTTTAACCCTTTGAGCGCTGGAACCGGATTTTAAAGGCCTTTGCAAACAGTTTGGATCCAGATGAGACGCCACAGAACGTGGCGTCTCATCAGGATCCAAACTGTTTGCTATTCTGATAGTGGTCTTTGGAAAAAAGTGAAGAAAATGATGATCTAAGAAATTCAGCAGACGACATTTTAGCAGATGACAAATTTCCCAGCATGCAAAGGGTTAA